>BLAZ01000105.1:391046-393546 GCA_014633955.1 Acropora tenuis | reverse complement strand
TCCCCCACCCGACGTTTTGGTCAACAAAATCAAGAATAACTCGTGTCCGTAACCCGTTGTTGTTGTATCATGTAGTCATTGCGGATGATACCATTTTTCATATCACTAGGCACATGTAGTCATAGACTGCCTATTTTTGTGAAATGAGAGGAACAAGAATTCAGGGCCCGGTTGTTCAAAACCCTATTAACGATAACCCCAGATTAAAAGTTAACCAAGGAGTTTATTTCTCAACTCCAAGGTGTTGTTCAGCGCTGATATTCGGCAAAACTTTACATCAGAAGAAGTCGATTTTGAAAAGCAAGAATAAGCAAAAGAAGCTTTCACCACAAAGCGGAAAACATGAAAGAAAAGTTGACACTAATCCTGGATTAAGTTAATCGGCTTTCGAACAACCGGGCCCAGTTTATTACATGTTCATTCAGTTAAAATATTAAAATTTCGATACAGGAAGGGGTTTACAAGTATAAAATTATTTCAAAAAAATAGGTCAGCAGCTGTACAATTTACTTTAAAGTCATCTACAACTTCACTACTAAAAAAGACCTGGCGCGACCTCTTATGTTAGAATTTATAGACTTTAATATTTCGAAAGGAAATCCTGGTCCTGAGCCAGCTAGTAGCAAATGGGTAGCCTTCAAAATCCTTCTCTTCCAATTTCTCCGCTAAATGCTTCATAAACATTTTGCATTTTTCACCCATCCCGTCGTTGGTCCCAAAAAGAAATGGGGTAAAGGAGCACCCTTTGTTAGTACGTTCGCTTCCTCTCACTCTCCTACTGTTACTTGAAAATTACTACAGCTGGTTTCCCCTGGTTAGTCTTGGAGTTGACATGCGTCACTCGAACCAAAAAAAATGCTGTCACTCCGTGCGACCAGAACCCACCAACCTTCAGATCCAATCTCGCGTCCGAACGTGCTGTTTTATGGGTGGCTGGAGGTGAGGCTCCACTTGGATGTTTTTGCACAATTTGCTGAGTAGAGTGTTCAGTAGATTTCTCACTCCATCATGATATTGAGCTACAAATCCCCCCTTTGTACATGACAAAGCATGGCTGACGTTAAATGGCTCTCCACAAGCACACGTTATGTTCTGCAGTGGTAAAGTGTACCGCATCGCATGGATTTTTGTTGAATGTGGCAGTCAACGTTTTGGACGCGTTTTTGCACTTTAATAATAGCTTTTGTACTTTTTATAGAGTAAGCTTTATTTAAGTTTCGGGGATTATTGACACCACTCTGCAGATTAACATTAATATCGAAGCAAGATCATTATATTTTCATAACTTCATTATACTTGTACTGAGACCTCTTTTATGGAGGACAGCTTTGTCCTGATCAAAACATTGCCTGTGATTGAGCCAACGGGACCGGCAGCCATTTAATACACTTTGAATCAGAGATTGTTCCATGGTTTGTATCGCAGATTTTCAGCAAATTATATGGCACTTTTTATACGATTGACCCTCAAATTTGAATCAAAATTGGAAGTCGAAAAATGTTTTGGTGAAATAATCTTAGCCACTGTTAGTGATGTGTGGGCTGATGTTGAAAACCCCCCAAGGGAAAGCCCAATCTTATAGCAAGGATTACTTTATATCAGTATGAAAGCGAGTGATAGACTTTCCAATATGGATGAGCCGATTTGCAAGCAGTCTCTGTTTAAAACTGTTCCGTGTTTGGTTGTCAACCAGGTACAAATCGCACCAGAAATAATCAAGATACCATATAATTAATGTACTGCACAGACTCTGAGTGCAATTTCGCTACTTTCCTGCTAACCTCTAACCCTCTCCTAGACCAGCGGCACACTCTGCTGCCAGTCAAGCTTTCTTGTTGTTCACTCGTTTGCAAGGTTGCATAATCTCTTTTTAATCACAACAAGCTGCAAAATGCCCATGAGCTCCATACTTATCACACTCTTTGTTCCTAGTATGATAACATTGATTTCTCACCAAGTGGCCAAGATGATTGTGTCTTGTTGTTTTGTCTGTTCTTCCCAGTGTCCTCTCCCTTTTTCTGGAATTTGGCTGGTTAACAGAGTTCACTTGATCCAAGTTGTATTTTGGTGGCTAGTTCCTTGTCATATTCTCTCATCTCTTTCCTTATGAGCTTTTAGCAATATCATATAGACATGCTAATGAGCCATTAGTTTCCTCTCAGGACCTTCATTTGAACCTATACTCTTGGTATTCCTCAATCAACTGGTCCTAAGACTGCTTCATCAATGCTTGTGAAGCCAAAGGTATGGCATTCTTTCTCAAGCTACACACACTGCTCTACTTTTTCATCTGTGTCTCCTAAAAGACATCGCGACCTTTGATATGAAACAACAATCCAGGGATCCATTTTTAGTTCTTGGCTAGAAGTAGGGTAAGTTCCATACTTCTTTTGCTGGTTTTCTTCGACCGCCGACGGATTCACCTCCTCGTAGCTTATACTTCTGGTACAAATATCTCAGCTTGCTTCTTTCAAGCCACTTTACCCCATTGGAAAGGCTT
>BLAZ01000105.1:316285-318797 GCA_014633955.1 Acropora tenuis | reverse complement strand
GCTAATTGTTATTATAATTTCAGCCCGTGTGGTATTTTTGAGAATTTGATGTCATTTTCTCCAAATCTCAGCTAAGACTTGGAACAAGGAAAATTAATGGCGGCCGTAAATTCTCAGAAATAAAGGTCCAAACACCGCGAGTTCTATCATTCGTAACAGATTGAAATTTGGCAAGAAGTCTAGGAAAGACCTATTGTGTCCAAAAATATAAAAAAAGTGGATATCGAGAATTTGATCATAGTGACACTTTAAAACCAAAATTCAAAGCTTGTGGACTGAAAAATGTGTTTTGTATCTGAGGCATAAGTAAAACTCAAAGGTCACTGGCATCATTGGTAAAACTGGTAGATACATAGTTTTGTTTGCTCCTTACTGGCAAAGGTATATCATTTGATAAAGAAATTATTGTAGCTTAAAAAGTCATCACCAACGAAATGACCATTTGATTACCAAGTAAAACAAGAGTACTACACAATTCCAATATTCTCAAAGCCTCATCCTAAATTAAAGAGTACAGAAATGGGCAAGAACCAAGACCCAGTATACAGTCACGTACCTCAACCATCGAGTTTTGCTTGAAGTATTTGAGAAGACTTGTCTTTCCACTTCCTATGTTTCCCTCTACTGCAACCTGAAAATTATATGAAGGTGTTGTTTGCCAATTATTGTGATAAGTGACTACAGGCCTTGTCAACGTTTTTATGCCGTTAATTTCTTATTAGTTGGGGTCAAATCTCGCTAAAATACTACAGAAAATCCCTTGGACTTTACTTTATCAATCCTACTCCTTAACGTAAACGAAGGTGTCGATGTCAAACATTATTTTCTTTGCTAAGGTTAAGAGAAAGTACCTGAGATTCAAGTGCATCCCTTCCGAAATTAAGCAACGTGGTGGGGTTTGTAGAGTGCATTCTCAGTTCAAATCCAAGAATACACCAGGTGCAAATATAAAATAGCAAATAAACCTCGCTTACTGTGATGCTAGTGTTGACATGACCATTGCCTGCTACATGGAATTCACCAGTTCCATTTTTCTTCCTACCTATCATCTTTCTTGGCGTCAGAGCTAAATATTTTGGGAAATAAAAACAGAGTGAATGAACACACGCGAAAAACTCAAAAATAGAATCCTGGCTCAATGGCAACGGGAAAAGTTTTATATTTTCGCTTAACATTTGTAATGAAACAGCGTCGCTTAACACCTCTGACACTAAAAGACGTACTGAAGAAAGAGCTTTCGCTCAATACCATTTCAAAGTTCAGGTCCTACCTGTGCCGTTTTTTTCTTTTAAAGGTAGTTTATCCATAGTTTGAATTGAGCGCGCAAAATAATGATTGCGCGCGCAATTCAAACCTCGGTTAAAAACCATTCGAAGAAAGTTTTATTTCTGCTTGAACTAGCCCAAAATCACATCACCGCAATAAGGAAGGAAGGGAAAATGCTATTTCTGTTTGAAAGAATTACCTTCGTAACGTAAAAGAAAATAGTTCTGTAATTACTCTGTACCTGGTGCGTTTACGGATCTCAACAGCGCATAAACATGAGGGGCAAATCTTGAGCGCGTCATAACAGCGTCAGCGGATACCATTGCATGTCACGCTTTGAATGTCACGCCATTTGGCTTAACACGTCTTCGCAAAACACATCTGATCGTAGCTGCCCTACAACATTGTAAAATGCTGTTTCGTCTCATCGAACCAACAGAATTTTTAATTAGTTAATGCATAGTTAGTGGAAGAGACTGGTTTTACCCGTCTCATCCACTAACTATTGTTAATGTTGTAACTAATGAAATGAAAGCAAGAATTTCTTTTTTAACTTTAATTAATTTAGTTTGGACACGAAGAAAACTTTCTCAGGTTTTGCACGGTGAAAATCAGCCTCTTTGCCATCATCTACATCATGACGTTCTTCATCGGGCGACCCAAAACACAGAACGGCGTTATGACAGAATGACGGAAAATTCTAAAAGACGGAATGACAGAAAATCGCTCAAATCCTGAAAGACAGAATAGCGGGAAATCACAAAAAATAATGGAATACATCTGAAAGACTAGCTAAAAACTAGAAGGTGTAGTCAAAGGAAAATCCCAGCAGGGAATTATTAGTGCATCACCTAAAAAACACTAGTGTTCGAAGGGTGGTGGCCACTTGCAGGCAAACGCTAAAAAAGTGAGGGACCATCTAAGGTTTGCTATTGACTATTAAACAAATTGAAGTTTTGCAAAAAAAAATTTCAGCCTTTGAAAATGACGAGAAGTGAACTTTTCTGCGCTCATTTTGTTGCTTTGACCTCCACTTGAAAGGAAAAAACTCGTTCATCTAAAAGCACTGAAAACATTTTACATTCGATGCACTTTTCCTTCATTTTCATTGGCCGAGGGCACACCACGTGACCTGAAAATATCAGCCTTAGATCGCCTTTGCTGCAAAGGTATTTGAAACCAACCTCTTGTTTTAACGATAGATCGGTTTACCGAGCTGTAGGACAGTGATTCGACATCTTTAGCT
>BLAZ01000105.1:150780-153280 GCA_014633955.1 Acropora tenuis | reverse complement strand
ACAAACTACTGGCTTGGAAACATTATATTGACGATATAGTCTCCCTCTGGCACACCAGCACAGATGTCGTCGATAAGTTCATTGGACAAGCATATAAACACCATCCAATAATCAAATTTACCACTGAGATATCATGTACAGATGCGACTTTCTTAGACACCACCATATACAAGGGCCAAACATTCAACAAAGAGTCAGTTCTCGATATGAGGACGCTCTTCAAACCAACGGAGACATTCCAGTACACGTTCTTTACAACATGTCACCCACCGGGAGCAAATAAAGGCTTTGTCAAAGGCGAAGCTCAAAGACTCCTTGGAACAAACTCCTCAAACAAAACGGTTTTTTAGGAAACTTTTATTTAGCACATTTGAAAGACACTTTATGGAGAGAGGCTATCCACAAAACTTTACTAACAATACACTCTCAGAAGTGAAATTTCAAGAAAGGACACAAGCCCTCCTCCAGCGAAACAAAACAAAGAATCGTAACACAATACTTCCCAGCAGTTCCAAATCTCAAGAAATCTTAACAAGGAAGTAGTTCCTAATACAGCACAGTGGCGGATCTAGGGAAGAGGCTTCCCTTGTTTTGGAAAAAAAAAATAAAATAACGAAAAAACGCAGAAGGAAGAAAAGCCGGCAGGGCAAGCGATATTCGCAAATCAATTTTGTTTCAACATCAAAAAAACCGGGCCCCCCCTTAGCTCAAGGTCTGGATCCGCCATTGCAACAACAACCATTGCTAAACCAAATTTTCAAGGGTCCGCCTATGATATCATACAAAAAGACATACTCGTAACAAAGGCGAGAAAACCAAACCATGTATTCCGGAGTCGTGTGGATTAACACATCTGAGCGATGATCATAGTCTTCTGGTTTCACAAACCGAACGTACTATACACTTTTTTCTCTGTATATGGACCATTTTACCGCATGATGGCACGCGTTCCCCTGCCAAAACATCAATGACTAAATATTTTTCGATCTGGGAAGCGAAGTGTTTTTGACATGCTTCCTTTATGTTGCCTGTGGTCAGCTCCTTTTGATCGAAAGGCACGTACTCCTGTGCTCCAATTGTGGTATATTTCTGTCGCTTTCTCCTCAAATCCACGCTCAAGCGCTGAACAACAATCTCCTAAGCGACCACACTCTCACTCCCCACCGTGACTCTTTTTCCTCTTTTCTCTCTGCCTTGCTGCAAACTTCCTCCACCCAGCCATCTTGACCAGTTCGGAACAAACGCTTGAAAAGGCTTCTGGGAGTATCACGATTTTGCCGCAAGGTACGCTGATAGTGACAGCGCTCGCCCATGCGAAACATAGGCACCAGGTTGCCACACGGGAGTTTGCCATTTTGGGAGTATGGGAGGACGTGCATTGAGTGATGAGAAGGTAAAACCCACAAGGTATGCTGGTAGTGGCCGCGCTTGGCCATGCGAAACTTATTTTTACTTTGAAAGTCACCTTTTAGTATGGTCAGGCGCTGCCACTAATTTTGTTTTTCATTCTTCCTATAAAATACATTTCATCTAAGTTTACCTTCGATTTGCTCTGTATTTTGCTCTCCACTTTCATTTCATGACTCTTCGACCTTAGCTCCCAACCGTGTTGGACTTTCATTCGCATTTGCATTTCATTTTTATGTAGCATGGATATTGCATTTAAATTCCCTTTTCATTTTACACTCACAAGTATTTGTAGTTTGATCCTGATTGTACTTTTACTTATGTTAACATTTCTTTTCGTTTTAGATCAATTTGCTTTTTCCGATTATTATAATTTTTAATTAAACTACACAAAAAAGAGTAGGGCAGTCATCGGCCACTACAGAGTAGTGTATGAGGATATATAATATATCGTGCATAGACTTCTTTAAGTTCACGTACTTGATTGTCTCATGTGCTTTGGCTACTATCTATGCATTGCATGCTTGGTGTCTTTTGCCAGCTTCTGGCCGTTTTTTGCATTTTCAAGTGGCTTAATCATGCCTCCCTCTTCTTTGGCCGTGCCCGAATTCTCCTTTCCCATCCCCTTTGAACGCCTGTCGCATGCTATGTTAATCCTACAGCGAGATGTCATCAAACGTAGGCACTTGGCATACGGCTCCAAGGCCATTAAAACAGCGTACCCCTCCTGGAGTCTAAAACCAAATTGATGAAATTGTGTAAGGGGAATATATGTTGCTGGCACCTTTTGCCAATTTTGGTGTCAATGGTTGAATGGAGAAATCTCAGTATGATGGCTTGAGATTTTACATCATCTTTTCTGATCCGCCATACTTTTTAATTTTTCATATTGCGAAGAGGACTTCGTAGGCCTAAAATCTCGCACGGCACAGTTCGTTTTTGGTGCAGTGCCGAGGTTCCATATGCATCAGGCAGCTATGAAAATTCCATCAGGACCGAGCCGATTACTTTGTTTTTTGTTTTTGCCATTTTTGTAGTGTACGACGAAAATCTCTTGAAAATGGCATATGATGATTGGTACTCACGTTCCTCT
>BLAZ01000105.1:113280-115780 GCA_014633955.1 Acropora tenuis | reverse complement strand
TCTTCGATCATTGTATTTTTCGCTTAGGTTTTTGTATCCTGTTAAAAGTGTCCAAAGACCATTTTAATAACTGATGTTATCCGCTCTTTTATGAAAGAAACTTAATGGCTTCTTTAATCCAGCTAGCCTCAATTGGAGATTTCAGGGGGCAAATGAAGTGGTTATAAGACTTGAGCACTCAGGCCTAAAGACCCAAACGTTCAATCGCACCTGTAGTGAGTTAATAATCTCCATTTCCTTGCCGCCCAGATCACTGAGTCACCAACCGGCTGACTAAAAGATGAATCAAGTTAAGCTTGTACGGATTTTTCTGGTGCTGATGCTCTTTACAGTTTGCCTGCCTTCCCTTAGTGAAGGATTTGGTTTCAATGATAACAGAAAGAGAAGTGAGATACAGGTTTGTTTTATTCATTTTTTTGTTGTAGAAGTCCTAGGGCTCTCAATCTTGAGAAAAACTGAAAAATGTAGAAAGTATTTTTTCTAAAACACTTTCATTACACTGACTAAGTTTAAAAGTGGACACAAAACTCCAATGCTTTGGAAAATTTATAACGATATGAGATTCTTATGCCGGTTTCGGCATCATTCAGATACTTAACAAGAGGTTCATGGTTAGCGTCCGTCTCTCGAGTTATGGATGCACACGGGAGTGGGAAACTGAAGAAGCTCAAGAGTCGTACGAGGCGATAGCCGTTGCTTTCTCCTATAAAATTCAACGTCAAAACTTTTACAGTAGAAACTAAGCTTTGCAGCGATGCTGAATAGCACACGTCATGTTAATATAAATACGCACGGCTGTGTGTATAGAGAAATGCACCATAGCTGTTTAACTTGATAGGAGGAGTACCCACGCTGTGTCGCGATATTTCAATAATCTTAGATACTCTGTTTCGCAGGCAAAACAACATTATCCGCTGACCGACGTGTGCAAAGTAGCTCAAGAGTACTGTCAGTGGGGATACTTACAAGATCAACCTGACAACGGGAAGAAA
Organism: Acropora tenuis; assembly: GCA_014633955.1. Taxonomy (NCBI): domain Eukaryota; kingdom Metazoa; phylum Cnidaria; class Anthozoa; order Scleractinia; family Acroporidae; genus Acropora; species Acropora tenuis. The sequence goes on along the minus strand of BLAZ01000105.1, from coordinate 114,788 downwards.
AGTCGGCGTTTTAAAAACTCATTATGAGATGTTGTAACGGTCGTAATTCTCTTGAAAATGAATGTCTTTTTCAATTTAGGCTCTGAGACATCGATTTACGTAATAAAAGTTTTATGAGCGTGTGAGTCTCGACTGCTGACGACTCTTGTAATTCAATAGCAGGCTTTTAAAAAATGGCTCACCCAGGATCAATCAAATCCCTTTCATCAGAAACTTCCAGATAAATCGAGATAATTACTTCTGACAAGGTAGATTACAGTTCACGCAGCAGCCAGGTGGACAATCAGACATACTGTTTGATGCTACTCTTGCTTAAAATGAATGCAAATTTAACGGTTACGATTCAAGAACTTTTTTAGCTGTATTCATGTCAAGCCAGAGTAGCATCAAACTATTTCTTCCTCTAACACCTTTCACGGTTTGGCGGCGAGTCTCCGATTGACCACGATGTCTAAATTTCCCCGACAAAGAGATCGTTGGTCTTTGTTCCTCAAAACCATCTTTGAAGGAATTAACTTCGGTTTTCTAAAGTTGTATTTCCTTTTCTCTCTGGTGTTTAGTCTTCACTAGCTTTTACAGGCGGGCAGGAGCCCATCAGATTGAGCCTCCATCTCCCATACAAGCCCTTTGAGTCGACGGTTCCCTGAGGAGGTCTCGCACGCTGATAGAGGAAAGAGGCAATGAAAATAGAGAAATGACAGTAGCATTGTCTTACGTCAAACAGATGACAGGAAGCGCATTACGGAAGAAAATGGTTCTATTTATTAATCTACCCGGGAAAGGGTAATATCAAGAAATAATATTAATGGGTATGGAGGCTCTATTTGATTTGGGCTAACTCTGGTGGGTTTACTCTGGCTTGAGACAATCTTGTGGCTTGCAAGGCAATTATTTCTAAATTGTTGGAGCCTTACACATTGAAACGAAACTTTTCGCCGAGTGCCCTTCAGGAACTCTTTTCCTGACGATCACCGTTTAAATACGATATGCGCATGGCGTAACATACTGGTGGGGAGGATCGCGGGCGCACTGAGACACCGACGGCTGGAAACTGAGCCTGGAAATGCGCCAATATATTTGCGCCGGTCCTGTTTTCTTTTCTTTTGCCCAGGCTCTATTTTCTCGCACGGTCCCTTGAAGTAGTCAGTGTGAATCTATCCTGATTGGCTATTTAGATCAAACTACGGGTTACGCAGGAAGGAGAATCTGCAAAAAGATTCCCACTAAAACTCACCATTCTTATAAGGGAGCTAATGAAGATCAGAGAGAAAGTAGCGATTGTGACAGGTGGAGCACAGGGAATTGGGGAGCACGTCTGCAGAGCTATACTAGAAAGAGGCGGTAAAGTAAGGTTCCAGTGAAACCGTTTACAAATTTATTCGAAATTGAACACTTGGTTCACACGAAGAGATAATTGCGTGGGGCATTAGCCGAAGAGAAAAAAAACAAATCCAAGTTTTCCTTTAAACATGAAAATATTACCTGCTTTTCAAATTACGGCTTGTTTT
>BLAZ01000105.1:16499-18999 GCA_014633955.1 Acropora tenuis | reverse complement strand
GTTCTGCCAATATTCACATGGTCTTCATTTCAAAATTGTGAAGACACTTTTTTTTTCAAGTGATTCTATTACACTGTAACTCTTTTGTGTCTGATCAAACTGGCCTCCTGTCAGGTCAAACCTCGTCCCTGGCCTGACCTATGGCAGGCTTATAGAAAAAAGTTATTTGCAGGCTTCGTGCTGGATGAAACACAATTGAATACAATATTCTTGCCAAATTTTTAATGTGTCCGTGAAATAAATGGTAAAGAAGGAAAAAAGAGTTGACTCAAAATAAGACAGGGCTTCCAGAATTATGTGTGGATGTGAAATTTCATAATTTGGCTCTGAGCACATTGATAAAATCCAGAAAAAAACCATAAAGCTGCATAATTTTCGCAAATTTTGACAAATCCATTAGTAAGCTGTTTTTTACATGCACCATGAAAGCTGCATGGAGATTTTTCCCGTAAATATAGTACATTTTGGTAGCAAATAGCCACCACTTCATTGCAAAAAATGTTAAAAAAGTATCAAAAATCAACAAAAAGGCAATCCAGTCTTTCTATGCTGCGGGCTGTTAGGACCTGTGCTCTACTATTTTCCCATGTAAAACACTCCATGAGAGGAAGAACTATAACCAATCACAGCTTGGAAAAGAAAAAAGTGGCAAAACATCTTTCTTGCCTGTGCTTTAATTTGCTTTGAAAAATGGATAATTTTGTATTAAAAGTAAAACCAAAGAAGATTTGAAAGTGTTATAAATTGAAATATTAAAATGTTTCGCTTCAAAATACTGCACAATTGGGGATTTTTGGCACATAAATTCAACCAAAAATAGTGCACAATTTGCTAAAAAAAAAAAAAAGCAAATCATTCCAGAAGCCCTCATAAGAAAAAGAACTAACCTGTTTGAAATTTTCCCAGAGAGCTGCTGTTTCAAGGCTGTGTGAACTAACCAAATAAAAAATAATAATGAGGTAATTTAGTGTACATATATGTGAGACTGAATAATAGCAGCTTTTAACAAAAAATTACAAAAAATGTTTGGCTGACTAACAGGTTGTTAAATGTATTTTCCTAAGGCATTGAGCTCTATCAATTCTCAACCCAAGAAAAGGTTGGCGGACAAAACACTGACCCCCAGGCTATGAACTACTTAGTTTGACTACCCAAAAAAATACTTTTTTGAATGAGTACTATTGAAAGAACTGCTATTTATATGCTTACACTATAAATGGTTTGCTTATTTGAGATTGAGTCTGCTTTTTCGTGTTCAGTGGCTGTCCATTAAACATAATAATAAAATTATTAACTAGAGGCTGTGTGCAGGGGTTTCAATAAATTTTGGAACTGTGGGTAGTTCAGCATAACAGGCAGGTATTCTTTTGGAAGGCCTTCCTTTCTAGGGGGGTCCTGGGGCATGCCTTCTGGGAAATTTTTAAATTCTAGACTCTTGTTAACACATTTTCCTGCATTTTGAGGTCTATTTTTATGTTGCTTTGTTGCTCTCATAAGTCAACCAATTTGAACAAAATATGGAGTAAATCAAATCGATTCCTGAACGATGCACACTTTATCGACCCAAAAAGGAGAATAACATCAAAGTTTAACCACAGAAAGTTAGCCCTTTCAATGTCCTCAGCTAATGTTGGGAAGAATTGTTATCGTTCATCTCTTTTGTTTTGATGCTGGAGCAAAATATGCTAATAACGATCACCTCTTGCGAATGTGAGTTAGTCTGATCCCATCCCTAACAATTTTACAACAAAACATTCTTAACTACAAGGGTTAGGGTTAGGGTTAGGGTTTAGCTTAAAATGAAATGTATTGGTGTACACTAAAATCTTGCACAGGCCTGCAAACGACGTGTATTAGTCTACTTCGTACTTAAATGTTTCTCCCACTAACAAATCAATTTTTCAAGAATCAATATAAAGAACCCCTTATCAATGTTAGTGACGTAAACTAACGTAATGACCGTTCTGGTCATTGGTTAGTTGGTAAACAGGTTTGCTAGTTAAGATTATGCAAAAAAACTGTACTATGTGTCTGGTGAAATTAAGGAACAGCTCCCCAAAAAACCTGTTGGTGAACAGTTTTCCAACAGACCACCAACAGCTGGGCGACATCATCAATCCAATCTTCATCCGGGTTTATCCCTGTAAACGGGGGTGGCCGGACTTATAATACTCCAGCAGCTAACCCGACAGATAAATATTAAACCTGGTATACTATAAACCCTGGCTGAGAAGTTCTCTTTAACCTTTTACCTCTTTTTACCTATGAACGCTCATAGTTACCTCAATGAGAAATGAAAGGAAACTAGAGGGTACTCCACAAAGGTAATTTGATAGCAAACTATGATCGCTCAACAAAGCATTGCAAACCACAAAGGTGGTTCTGTTTGTTCATTTCTGCCATGATTCTCATAAATTTGAGTTTCAGTTTAATTGGAGGTCCTGATGGAAGTGACTGACAGTTAACCGACAAATGACTGACGAGTGATCAATAAGTGACC
>BLAZ01000103.1:178408-180908 GCA_014633955.1 Acropora tenuis | reverse complement strand
TTAAAATTGACTTCAATCAGCAGTTCCCAGGGTTTTCGTTATGGTTTGAAATAGCTAGGACAATTGCTATTATGACAGGAAGAAAAAGTGGGGGCGGAGCCCCAATCTCGGCACGCAATGCCAAGTCGGGGTAGGTGTGAGATGGGGGCATTCCCTTTGTGGGTATAGGCAGCCTCCTCCAAAATTTGTTTTTTTTAGATTTTGAGGCCCGGGGGTTACATTTTGGACAAGTTCTGGCCAGTTTGGCTTTCTGTCTTAGCTCTTTTAAGAAAGGCATTTGCTGCTTAAAAAGATAAAAATATAATAGGCCGCTAAGGTGGCTCAAAACAGTTTATAGCACTTATATTTGGATGGGTCGTTATTACCACTCTTTATCACTTGATGCTACAATCATGGTATCAAAAAATTGCCTAATCATTGGTGAACACGTTGTCATCACTTTTTTGACACAATAGGTTACCTTAATAATACTTTAATTCTTACAAAGGTGGCCAAGCTTGTGTTGTTACAGCTTCATGAAAAGAAAGCGTAGTCCACTTGTGGTTGAGCATCAACCTTTTATTTTCAAGCCAAATAAACATACTCGGTAACTACAAATCTATAAATCACACGAAAAATGGCATTAATTTGGCATACAATGTTGTATGATTTCTTCACATTGTAATACTGATTGTAAAAGTTTTTTTGTTATTCAATTTTAACTAAAGGGAACACATTTCTAATTAGAGCTTAATAAAATAGCCGGGACGAAAATTTAAATAGCAGAGTAAATGTCCCTGTGTCCCGGGTCTAACAAAAACACTGACACTTCCGATTACGTGAAATTCATGTATCAATATCATAGTTGAATAGTTACATTACGTTAGTTTTAACAAAGACAAAATTCTTTAAACTGAGCTTTATTACTAGAGAATATTGAACTGGCATTAAATTGACTCCTTAATTGCAGCTGGCTAATCGTTCACGGGTCCGATAAATATGATATATACATGATATACACATATGATAAATGTAAAAGCATTTGAAGACGGTACTTGAATAATTCTTTTTTCTGTTACGAAAAAGTTAAAAATGAAAAGAATCTGGAGACATGGTTTATTTTTCATTTTTTTCTTATTTCTTATTTTTTTCATATTTTCACCCTTTATTTTTTACCCTATATTTTTCCCGTTGCTCGGTTTCTCGTTACCTCGTTACTCGCTACTTTCTTACTCTGTTTGGTAACACCAGGTTTCGCCCAGTAATCGAGTTCAGCTATATATATGCGATTACTCGTCAGGCAGTGAATTTTTCTATGGTAGTGTACAATTTGCATAATATTTTACAAGATTTCCCTAATTTGTTTACATACTGTAGCAGTGAGCTTTAATCAGCTTTCAAACAAAGGCCTACGCGCAGCTTTCTTAACCGGCTGTCCCTGTTTTTTTGTGGTCGGCTTGCTGAGGTCTTGGCTTCTCGACCTAAAGTTTGAGACAACATTATGAAGGAAAATGCTGGTTGAATGATTTCTCAATTAAGAGCTAATGCGGCAAGAAAACCGTTTTTAATTTCTTTCCGCGCATTATTAAATTTGTCTTTCATTTGATCGTTCAACGCAGCACCTGTTTACTGGAAACAATATTAACGCAGTTGCAAAACCTGTTGAACTTACAAGATTGCAAAGTCAATGTTAAACTGCATTATCGTGCAGATTGTCTTTCTTTCATTGTCTTCTCATTTGCCTTCTAATGATCATACAATGGCTCAGTTAAAGTGATGGCAAAAAGAAAAAAAAAAGGTAAAGACAACATGTCAAATGGCAATTAAACATACTTGAACCATCCATATTTTAGAAAATCAAGCTTTAAGGTCACGTAACAATCTAACAGATTGAAAAATTGGTCTAAGCTATCATAATATTTTCGTGAAGTGATACATATATATATAAGAAATGTTTCATATTTTGAACATGTTCACATTCATTCCTCACGGGCTCATTAGAACTCCCAAATGAGCAGCTCTCAACGTCAGTGGCTTCATAGCTCGCACTGGTATCGCGAGGTCACAAATTCAAACCCCGTTAAGTCTTGACTTTTTCAGGCTTCTATACGCAATTGCTGAAAATGCGTTCGAAACTGCGAAGATCATAGCTTACTTCATAACATTTTCGTTTTTATAAGCCAAAAAAAAAGGTAGAATGAAAAACCGCATTGACTCATTAAAATAACTGGCACAAATATCTCAAAATTAAAAGGAAACTGAAATAACTGTTAGCAAGAACCGGAAGCGAGGACATAAAAGAGCAAGGGATCTTAGAACATGTCTTGAGTCGATTCAAGTCGATTTCATTCGACTCGACTCGTGTTCTTAAATGTCTCTCCGACCGAAAGGAAGGAAGGACGCAAGGGGGCTTACAACATGCTGCGAATGGTCTTTTTAGAAGTCGACCCTTCTGACTGGAAGTCCCGACAAGAAATGCAACCAGACGTTAAAAAAAAAAAAAAAAAAAAAAAAAAAAAAA
>BLAZ01000103.1:176122-178398 GCA_014633955.1 Acropora tenuis | reverse complement strand
AAAAAAAAAAAAAAAAAAAAAAAAAAAAAGATCTAAGAAGGTATCACGAAGACGCCTCATTCTCAGAGAGTGCACTATATCTACCCGTTAGAGAATACGAGTACACTCCCACAGTGATCGTGTGCTCTAGAGCGACCCACACAATTGGCAAATGGAAGGTGGCGAAACAAGAAAATGCGAACATGCCTCGTTCTTAGAAATTCTTTTCGAGACAGAAGAGGCAGGTGTACGATAAACCACGCGAATAACGCAAACAAAAATTTTACGTCGATCGCCTGTACCTTTGTTTGCTATCCGCTTCAGAGCTAGATTCACGCCAGAAGGGAACAAACACGAAGAGCTCTTTGGACAACTTTCTATGAGAAATCAAAGCTAGCAAACCATGAGAACAGGAACATTCCCTGTTATTTGAGAATTTTGCCGAGACGGGAGCTCCAGATGAAAGATAAAACCACGCGGAGGACACACGGATAAAAACCCCGCCTCGATTGCCTATAAAATTGTAATCTTCCTTTGCAACCAAGTTAGATTGAGGAGTAACAAGGATATGTAGTCGAATAAATATACGGGAACAACTGAAATTGAAAAAGTTAAAAATGAAAGGATTCTGTAGACATAGTTAATCTTTAATTTTATAAATCTTTCACTCTTCTTTTTTTTACCCTTCGATCTTTTTCCCGTTATTCGGTTTCTCGTTACTTCGTTGCTCGTTAGCTCGTTACTCTGTTTGGTAACACCAGGTTTCGCCCAGTAATTAAGTTTAGCTATGCGATTCATGAAAAATTACTTCTCAGGAAGTGAATTTTTCTATACTAGTGTACGATTTACATAAGCATTGTTTCTGCGCCAACGTGCTTAGGGACGTCGTTAGCAATTACAACATCCACCTCTTTGCAATTAAGCTGTGAAAAATGAATGTCTTCTAAACTGAGACCATCTTTGGAGATATTCGTAGACTGGCATATTTTGACATGAAACGCGCTGATTCTCGCCTCGACTTTCGACAGTCCACACGTCAACTCATCTTGATGAATAATGTGTTCTGCCTTAATAGTGCTAGCGTTTAATTGTATTCATATCAATTTTTTGGCTGATTTCTTTTGCTTTCATTTCTCAGCTGCAGTGTAAACCTGTAGTGTTTTCATGACAAGGCTTGCGAGGCTTTAAACCAGACTATTGAAGCAGAAAGTAAAATCTTAATCACTAGCCACATTATATTTTGCACATGCTTCTACCTCGCATCCTTCATTAAAGCCTCCAACTCTAATTTGAGTTATGCGCCGGTTTACAATTCTCTTTTCAGAACCAATGGCTGATCACTAGCGTTCAGCGCTATTCCCAAAATCATGACCCGTGGTAAAGGTCTCAATAGGGCTTACTGATAATTAACAAGATGTGGAATCATATGCATCCAGGTGGTCACATTAGTCCGACACTTAAATTCTGAAGGATAGAGGTAATAGAATCCCGTGGCACTCCAAAGTAAAACTGGGCAGGCGCTGGCATTTTGTCATAAATAAGGCTAACAGCTCTTTAATCCCGCATCAGCGTTAGTCGGCTTTCAGCAACTGCTCACCCCGAACGAGAGAAAGTTGCGAAACCTCACTCAATAGCTGTTGACTTAATGCTTTAACGTAAAACGCGTATTTCAGTCATTTACTTGTTCGTTCAAAAGGGCGGATTGGTTTACTTTAAAGCGATTTTGTCACATATCACGCAATCGCACAGCCCTTTGATTTACTGAATGCAAAGTAAAATGTAAACCAGATTTAGCAGTCAGATTCATGGAGTTATTTTCAGTCATGGGTCTCTCTTTAAATCTCTCGAGATCTGTTAATGACTTATGGTCTGTAAATTAACACAGCAAATACCTCTCTTTATGTACTGTCAATCCTTGTTACAGTAAGGGAAGAGAAATTCAATTTGATTCTGAATGAACGAGATAAGGCTTTACCCACTGCGTTTTTCGGTCCTTTACTTTCATGTCATTTCTTCGTGCTTTTTATTTGCTTTTTTAATGTTTTCTTCGAAGGACTCGATCTGAATCTGAAAGCATGAAGAAGATACCTGTGCGTCATTAGTATGTAAGCGACGATGAGCGCAAGGAAGAGAAAAAAAAAACGAAAAAAATAATGCACTTCAGACTTATAGTAGACTGCTGCAATATGATTTTACGCTGGGTGGGCTAAAAACTCATCGCTAAAACGGGAATATCGTTATATCGAAGAGCGTTATATCGGTATTCTGTTCCATAGGTTCTATTGTAACTTTTTCCG
>BLAZ01000103.1:168622-171122 GCA_014633955.1 Acropora tenuis | reverse complement strand
CCTTTTCCGTAGTTTTCTGCATATGACACACTTTGAGGTGACGGTCCTAGCCATTCTGCGGAGTCCAATGATCCAGAATGTTTTCCTGGCCTCGTGGACTAAACCCTTATAGCCACAATGCCCACGTCGTTCGTGGAGGTCACGCAGAAGCAAGATCACAAAAGGGTGGTCTTTTGGAAAGATAATAGGCTTTGTTAATTCCTCCACAAGACATCTGACGTCTTCAAGTCGACCATTCGCATAAAAAGGCCGTCTTCATCCTTTTTTGTTACCAGTTTCTTATCCAAGCTGTCTTCGTTGATGTTAAATTGACTCCACTTCAGAAAATGGGTCTCGGCAGCCTTCAGTTCCTGAACTGAAATGGGCCCTGACTTTGGGTTCATTTTCCGAGCGTTGTGAATAAAGCGACTGACGTAGGCTAGAGTTCTCCGTATCTTGGAGTACGTAGAACACGTTTTCAGCAACTGTAAAAGGATAGGATTTTTTTCAGATCCAGGTTGATCTAGTTCAAGAGATACTTTCGCGGCAGCACTGTGATGTTTACCGGCTTTCTTCTCTTTCCGAAACGTTTTCTCCTCTCTTAGAGCGTCGTGGTCATCCACATGAGTGTAAACTCGGGTGTGGTCTTGAGCGCTGAGCCACTTTTCTTCTGGCAACTCTTAGAACGATGGTCCCTCTGACCACTTCTTGAGATGATTAAGATGAATTGCTCTCGTTAGAGCATCTGCCGGGTTGTTATTAGACTTGATGTAGCGTATTTGGTCTGTCCCAATCGTCTCTTGAATTTTAGCCACTCTGGCAGAAACGAAAGGCCTGAATTCGCGTGGTGGCGTTCTGATCCAGGACAAAACGGTTGATGAATCGATCCAGAAGAATCTTTCCCAGTCCTGGGCTTTTGCGAATTACAATGCTTTTACACATGTAACGTACATGCGTGCAAGTGCTAAACAGCCCAACAGTTCTAATCTCGGGATGCTCTTCTTCTTCAGAGGCGCGACGAAAGCCTTTATCGTGACTGGAACACTACGATAGTCTCCGCCAGCAGGTTTCCACCGGAGGAAGTTGACCGCACCATAAGCCTGCTCACCACCATCGGAGAATCCGTGAATTTGAGGCACGCCCACTGAGTTGTTTGGTTTTAGCTTGCGGTCAAACTGAAATGATAGGAGATCATTTATGGACTGGACATTCTCTAACCATGTTTGCTGAATACTCTTGGGAAGGATGTCGTCCCAGCTATAACCTGAACTCCATAATCCTTGCAAGTCAATTCTGAACTTGATGTGACGGGTAAAACAAGTCCGATAGGATCCCAGAGTTGAGCGAGAAACTTCAGACAGCTTCTTTTGGAGAAGCCCTCCAGTAGGCCAACCACGTTTTCTTTCTTGAAAGTAAAATTGTCTTCTTATTTATGCCATTTGTGGCCAAGCAGATCTGTGAATCTCTCACCACTAGACTGGTCAATTTCTGAACAGTTGGAATTCCACGCCTTAATTTGAAACTGGCCTTTTCCAAGGACGGTATCAATTTCTTTGATTATTTTCTTGGCTTCTGTCAAGTTGCCTTTTGAGCCTGCGATATCGTCCACGTACGCATGATCTTGAAGTTCCTGGGCTGCGTCTGGAAATTCGACTTGCGAGACTTGAGCTAGGTAATTAATGGCGTTCGTGGCGATGTCTGGTGCTGGCTTGTCTCCAAAATTTAACCTGAGCCACTGGAAGACCTAGGGCGTTTCACTTTTGTCGCTTCTCCACAGGAATCTGTGAAAGACTTGATCTTCAGGGTGCACTAAGTTTTGATTAAACATTTTTTCGGATATCACCCGAGTAAGCCACGTCGTTCCATCGCCAGGCCATAAGTACATTGGGAAGACTGTTGATGTAATTTGGTCCCTTTTCGCGATGATCGTTAAGGGAAAGGCCGTCGTGGCCTTTTGAAGACGCATCGAAAACAAGGCGGACCTTAGTGGTTCTCTCTGGTGTGAAGACTGCTTGCAACGGCAGATAACATTCGGGTTGACTGTGATCAAGTTCTTCCGAAGGAACGTTCATTACGAAGTCTTGTTCTAACAGCTTTTGTACCTCATCATTAACGATTGCGAAACATTCTTTTCTCTGGAACGATTTCTCGGCAGACTTCATTCGTTTGAAGGCGATGTCATAATTGCTGCGTTTGGGGGTCCATTCTGGTTCCAAGGCATTCTTACTTGAATTCTTCCATCTACCAATGCGGTTGAATTGGACAGAGATTTGACGAGCTTGTTTTCTCGTAGCGCGTTCTCACTACATCTGCACAGCTCCGTTGCCATAAGCGTGTCTTGATAAAGTAGTTTCTTAATGTCGTCTTCAATGCTCGCTGTTCCGACTTCAACAGACTGTATCCTGGAACTGTTAACTTGTCCTAAAATGTACCAACCAAAATAATTACGTTTGGCAATCGGCTCTCCTGGTTCCCCGGACAAGGTATGAACGTCGACGAAGGCATCGACGAAATCTGTACC
>BLAZ01000103.1:134619-137119 GCA_014633955.1 Acropora tenuis | reverse complement strand
GTCCACATTAGTTTGTACATAATGTCTTTAATTTATTTTCATAAATCTGAAAAAAAATTATTTGAATTTGTCCCTGCATGGCCTAATTATGCTCTTCAAGTCTCAACATCAGTTATTGTATGAAGTAAATATGAAAAATTAATCATTTTTCCCAAGAATGTATGCACAATGGACCCTTTGCAGAATACATTCATATGGTACCAAAAACACCTTGGAAGGTAAACAATGAAATGGGACCTTAACAAGAAAGCATACTAGCTTTTTAAAAGATGTAACTCTTGTCTTGGTTTTTGTCACTCCAATGTATTATATCTGCCATCTAGAGAGGTGTTTTTGTACCATGTGACCATATTCAGCAAAAGGTCCATAACAGACTCCATGGGTAATCTCACTAGGCAGCTACTCTGGATAGGCATATTAAAGAGGCATGTGTTGGAAATTTATCATTGTAAAAATCACAGTCTGAAAGGACAGGTGTTTCTGAAATGTAGATGTAATTATGGCAGGTTGTCCAGGAAACTGAATAAGGTAGCATTCTTGGACATTCACAGGGGTATAACTTTTAATAGACCTCAACAAGTTGTTTTTTTGAAGATATACTCTCAAAAAAACGAAAACTACACAATAACTTGTGATAAACACTGACACATATCCACTTACGTTTGCTTGTTTGCTTGTATAACAAGTAAAGGATCAGAATTCACTTAAGCACCTTTTTCATACACCCCTTCATGTAAAAAAAACTGTCAGCGGAGTCTCAGACAGTGTTGATGCAACATAGAAGCTAGTATTCAGGAAAAAAGTACATGTTTGACACAAACGAAGCTAAGCATTTGTATATACAATTTTCTCTCCAGTTACAACTGGATCCAAAACCCATTCACACCAACTAAATATGTTTAATTAAACCAGATTTTAAAAATCTGAACCAGTAACTGAAATCTGGAAAAAGGTTCTTGCAGAGGATTTGAATAAACTCAAACACACTGTAATTTTCATCTAAAGTCTAACAGAAGAAAGTCAGTAAGAAGGTTCAACACAAACAATTTTAAACCATGTTTAACTGAATAGCTTTTAAACATGTTTATGCTTTGGTGTGGATATGGCAAAACACACATGTGTAAACAATAATTATTGCTGAAACAACACTCAGTCAAATGGTAACACATTGAGTTGAGAATCAATCAGGTGCGGTCTCTTCGTGTGGCCGATATGTAGTGTTGGGACCCAGTCAATATCAAAGTGGTCCCACTGTTTGGAAGCTTGGCCACATAAAAAAGGCCTAGAACAAACCCCCCTCATTTTCAAGCTTATCGTCCGTAAGTTCATCACGATTTATGGCTGAAATCCATGCTCGTCTTCTTCTGGTCGTCAACTCCTCTATCACCTCGCCTTCGTTCTTAACGATTTTCAGAACACGACTAAATTTCACTACAGAATCCATTTTTTGTGAACTTTTTCCACTCTTGTTAAAACAGCCAACAATAATGCACAGAACCATGGTAATAACTAGCCATATGATATTGATTTTTCACAGTTTAAATCGATAAATACAGTAAGTGGCCGGATCACGCTTTCTTTCCTGGAACACCATAATGGCGGACGGTGAGGTTGCTAGGAAACAAAGTCACGTGAGTGAAAACGCTCTATATACTTGTGCGACGTCAATGTCATCTACATAGGTGTTCAACACATTATCAAAGATCAAGAAAACGGCAACAGGACCGCACGGCTTACCATTCTAGGTTCGGGAGGAAAGCGCAGTCGTATTAATTCCTGTAATCAAGATCATATGGGACTAAACATTATCTATTTAGACGTGGCCTAATGCGTGGAAGGAAGCTAACATGATTCCGCTCCCTATCTAAAGTTAATACACCGGTGTAAACTTAAGAATTCCGAGGGATTAGCGTTGCATCTGTGATTGCTAGGAATTTTAAATAAACAGTATATAACACATTAAGTAGACACAATTTTGAACAATATATTAGAAATGACAACTTTGCGTCCAGGACTGGCAGTAGTTGCACCAAAGCACTGCACACTTAAGATTTAGCATGATATCTACCAGGCCTTAAGAGGATCCTAAAATAGAAGCTGTGCGTGTCTTTACAATGGATTCCTCTAAAGCGTTTGATAGTATTAAGCATAATTTAATGTCAGAAAGGCTAAAAAGGGCTCCTCTGACCCGTAAATATTTAATTGGCTTATCGATATTTTATCGGACCGGAAACAAAGACTTGTGCATAATAATTTAGTCACTGAATGGAAATGTGTCAATCGTGGCACTGCCCACGGGAGTGTAAATGGCCCGTATCTTTTCACTCTTTTCTTAAACGAACTGCATACCGACGAACTGCAAAGCGCAAGTTTTTTTTAGAAAGATACGTGTCCTGATATAAACACTCCAGGTGTTGGGAGAATTCTCGACAGTTATGCAAACCCCACGAAGTAATTATATTTACAGATGCCGGGTAAGAGTTTCTTCAGTTTGTTTTCA
>BLAZ01000103.1:50012-60012 GCA_014633955.1 Acropora tenuis | reverse complement strand
TTGAGATGTTGTTAAATGAAATGATAACTTGGAGAAAAAAAAATTAATAACAGGAAACAAGACCAGGTGTGCTACATGTGATAAAGTCTTCAACAATTCAATCCTTTTTGGTAGCCTGGTACACGTAGAGATGAGTTCCTTTTTTTGGTCTTAATGCTGAACCATTTTGGGTTGTAAAGTTATATGCTGTTGCTATGAAGCAGCTCCCCAGACCGAGGGTTTCTTGCCAGCCGGACATGCAAAGTTCAAGAAAAATATCAAGTAATTTAGTACATGCTCTCACCTGTGCTCTTCTCTGTACATTTCAAGGCTGATCTCTGAGCAGTTCGTGAGGCGTCTAGGCTTGCGAGTAATCGGTTCTAGTCGGTTTCGCCTGTTGTAACGCGATAATACTAGTTCTATCCTTATCCATACCATAAATAAGCAATTTAAATGTGCTTTAAACAATTTAAGTGGCCCCTAACATTTTGTTGAGTCAGACTCAACCTGGTGGCAATTTGAGGCTTTTAAATTTTCTTTAATGGTTATTTTGTCAGTGAGTCTCCTATATATTTCGTTTTTTTGATCTTTCGGATTAATTTGCTACATACTTGAAGGTAATCTGCTATATCGACGCGACAGTTTATGGCCTCCTCCAAACATCCATGAGTATTCCAAAGCAGCATTTTGACGTTCTCAACTCCTTTCTGGCACTTACACTAAGAGCTACTTGCTTCAAAGCAGCGAAGCGGGCGAGAAGGAACACTAATCTTGACGGGATTCCTGTTTTTGCAATGACCGATTGAGGAGTGGCACGATATTATGGCACTCTAAATTAGAATTTTTAGGGTCAACTCCGTGATCTAGCGGTAGATGATTTCGTCTCCATGGGCCATCTCCACGAGCTCCAATTTGACTATTATCGTCCACATGCATTCAGGCTAACGAGCCAAAGCTATCGCTTCATGAGGCAAACAACCGAATCAAACGCTTTTTTTTTTTTTGAGTAGATATGCCAATCATGGGATCGATCACATGCAGCTTAGTTTGTGATCAAGGCTACAACTAGTCATCCATTTTGATAGCCTTATACAAATATAGATGAGCGGCTTTTTTGTTGACATGCTAAAAATTTTCGGTTTTAAATTTATTGTTGCTGTGAAGCAGCTCCTCATTCCGGACCTTTCGCGTCAGCCGGATTATTCAAGTAAATTCAAATCTATGCCCTTTGCTGGTACACCAGGGTGCTTGAGCTGATATTAAAAGTTAGTCTCTCAGGAGTTCGTTAGACGTCTAGGCTTGGAATTGGTCTGTTTTAGTACTAGCTAGTGAGCTTGACTTGGGCTGCTCGAGTATCGCTGTGAGCTTTGTCGCGTCACATACTCTTAGTTGAATGGCAATTCAAAGATACAGTTTAGCAGATGCTGTTTCCTTAGATGATCCAAACCCATGCATTAACTTGCTGAAAACATGTTTTATTTGTAGCTGTAGTAATGCAGTTCTTCTACATTGAAAAGATCCGAAAGTTGGGGCCGTACTTGTTGCATGTTATCAGTGCAAAATAGGGACAGTTCTGATTTTACATCATCACACTCCTCACTAAGGAGCGGTAAGCTGTTTTAAAAGGCTTCAAGGATGTATGGCCACCTTGTCAACTCGCGCTATCCTTTGAAAATTATTATTTAACAGCACAGCGGCCCAAAGTCGCAAGTCTTTTTTTGAAGTCACGTTTTCCTGTCGTTCTCGTACTTTATCTATAGATGGCCTTAATCAACATTTTTGTTACTACATGAAAAACGCACAGTTTCAAATATTGTACCATCAAACTATCAATTAAATGGTTAGTGCTTTATTGGAAATTCAGTAAATTTAGCATAATTTTTTGCCTGTCTTTTCCAACTAAACCCCACCATTCGCAGTTAAATTGGATTCTAACATGTACACAACTGTAAGGTTCGGAACTATCTTGTGTCTTTTCCTCTATTTTTTTTTTTTTAAAGCTCAATTAGTGGCAACAGGCTTCAAGAAATCCCTAAAAAGGCTTTCAGGAATTTGATGAATCTTAGATTCATGTAAGTGAGTCACTTGAAAAACACTTTTTTAATGTCAAATTATTATTTATTGTACGTATTTTCCGCTTGTTTCTTTCATTTTTACTGGTATAGTTATCTTGGCAGCTGCAGTTTACTAAATGAATCTCAGTGTAAGAATCTTGGCTCAGTGTAAGAAACTTCTGCAAGAAATATATTCAGTGTAAGAAACTTTTGCAAGAAATATATTCAAGTTCATAGTCTCTATAGGGAAACATCATTGTTAAATTTTCCCTCGACCAGCGTGTTGCCATTTTGCATTTTTTCTTTTTTTTTAGATTTTTGAACAACAACGAATTTCGGGCAATTCCGGATGGGGCTTTCCAGAATTTGAAACAACTTGAATACATGTACGTTAGTCATCTGTCTTATTTCCCCTCTTTTTTTAAAGTATAATTACACATGACAGTTGTACAATTAAACAAATCATGCAACTGCCATAAAAGCTGCTATGAGTATAACACGGGAGGCCAGGAGTCACATTCTAATTTTCTCACATTTGAATTTGAATTGAAATGAATAGCTCCTAAGCAAAATTTACAACTAAATTCCACTCAACAAAAAGCTCCCTCGAGTCCCCATCGTGTAAATTGCAAGGTCAGAACAACGAACCCTTCTAGGGGTAATCAACACAGAAATAGTAACAAAAGCAAACTTTGAACAGTCAAATTATAATTTGGATAGCCAGGTCTTTCAGTTGAACAAAACTACCCACACATGAGAAGAAAGACGGAATGATTTGGAGGCGCCTAGTGTGTGATTTGCTGCGCATCGCCACCTTCAGGCTCCTCTGTTTTCCGTTCATTTCTTTTTCACTGGGATTGTTACTCTTGCAGTTATTAATTTCCTATTTCCTTCCAGCAGACTTATTTCTGACAACAAAATCAGCAGTATGGGAACTCGGGTGTTCTCTATTGCAAACAAGGAATTGTTTATGTAAGTCGATTAAGTTGGTATGCTGTTTTGCCTGTAACTCACTTCTTTTCATAGCGTGACAAAATGATGGCCTGCTAGCTCGTATTACAAACGTGTTCTTCGGGTAATAACTACCCCTTACTCACTTATTAGCGCGTCTTCAATAGGCACCAATTTTTTTCAGCTCCTCTTGCCCACCTGGATGGGTAAGAGCGTTACGTGCTCAATCTGTGCGTGATCCTTTCTTTCATTTGTAGAGCTGTGTATCTAGTTCCAATAACGCTTGTTCATTCAAAATAACTCGTTCCAGAGCCTTCCGACGTAGAGGAAACGCCCTTGGAAAGCTGACTTTTAAGAATGATTCTTTTGACTCTGTGGTGTTGTGGGTGCAATGCGAGGATGAATAGGATTTTATCGTTCCTCTCTATTTTGTGGGATGTTTACCAGTATAGACAACGGAGTTGGGATGTTACACTTTCCCAACATTATTATCGCAAAAATCGTAGTCGACTGTGCAGAGGCCCTTTACGTTAGGATATTGGGACGATAGTATTTAGTTTTGCACATTTTATAAAAATAACGACACAAATTAAACTAACTTTACAAGACATTTTTCGGTCGTTCAACGACCATCATCAGTTGAAAGTAGAATTAATTGAAGGTACATTTGAATTTATAATATAAAGCTAAACATGGATATATGACAGCGTGAAATAAAGTATTGAATCTAACAGAATAGCCAAGGGTAACAAAAGAGTGTACAATATTGATGTACTGATTAGAGCAAGAGTGTTAAATTAACATTTAAATGCTTGTCTAAAGAAGGTTGCTCCCAGGAATTATGTCACGCTTCTTTTATCTTGACCTGAAATTCTGTGGTCGCATGATCTATAACTTTAAAACATTCAACTGAGCAGGAATTACTGCATGCCTGGGAATGTTGAAGATGTTGAAAGACATGTGAGGTCCTGTCCCTGTTTAAGTCTTCGCGAATGCGTGTCGAAAGGTGGCGGCTAGTATCGACGACATAGCAAGAATTACAGCTTTCACAGGTAAACTTGTAGACAACATTCGAACGAAGTTCAACAGACACAGTGTCCTTCACACCAAACATGTTGCGGATCTTTAAGGAGGAAAAGGCTAGCTTAACATTAATAACGTTACAGTAACGTTTAAGTAATTTACGCAATCTGTTTTGTGCTACACTCGAAAAGAGAGAGGACAGATATGTTCGAAGGGGTCTGAGTTTTGGTTCTATATTGCCTATTGACTGGGGAAAAGGCTTTTTCGTAAGATTAAATACAAATTCTAAGAATACAAATGATTAATTTGTAAGAATAATGATAAATTCGCTTTTTCATAAGATGAGTAATGTAACTTCAATTCATTCTACTTTCAGCTAATGATGTTCGTTGAACGACCAAGACATGTCTTGTAAAGTTAGTTTCAAATGTGTCGCTATTTTTAAAAAAAATTGCTGTCAGTCCGCTTCTTTCCAGAGTTTTGCCGTTGGTTTTGACGAGATGTTGAATAGAAAAGGTGGGTGTGGGAATGTGACAGTTTGAAATGAACGCTGGTGAATAGGCCTATGCTAATTACAGAGATGCCAAGAAGAGCCAGGGGATTTTCAGAAATTTCCCTCGTGCATTTTAAAGCTGACTTCGTCGAGGCTAATTCATTCTGCGAAGAGGAACTTCGGGCATTTTTTTCCTTCGGCCCTGCGCGACGTCGTCTCTCCTTTCTCCCAACCCCCATAAAACCGCATACAATCCCTCTTTTGCTCTGAGGAGAGGCTAACGCTGAGATGTCAGCTTCTTATCTTATGGTGCTAATTTGAACTTTCTCAACCTGTTTGATACTGAATTTTCACATGTCACTTGCCCAGCCACGTGGCACCAAAGTTTTTCACCAAAATAAACTCTTTATTGACATGACATTGTGCTTAATTTCGGAAGATATGCAACGACGAACAGATATTGTTTGTCGTCTAAGGTTGTCTTTAGAGGACAAATAAAATACTTATTGAGGCGTGATGAGGAGCAAGAATGTTGCAGTCGTAAAGTAAGAGATCCTCAATTAACGTGGCCTGAGTTCATCTGCAAACCTTACTCGACGGTATTTGTGGGGTGAGTCTTCTGTTCGTTCTGTACTCCACTCTTATGGTCCTCCCTTCTCAGCAAAGGTAATTGATTTGGTGTGATTCAGTTGGTTATGTGGTATCCTCAATTAATTTGTAAGGCTCCTGGGCTCGACTGGATCCCCTGGTACAAAGTTGTCTTTATTGTTTGCGATATCTGTGGCATAAATTAACTCCTACACTTTCTTGGAACACAGCCAATTCCTTGGTATTTAGCTACTAGAACAGCTTTTGACGTTTTCCATTAAATGTACAAGATCCTTCTCAGTATTTGTTCCAAAGAAGAAGAGATTTTGCAGTACGCTGGTTTTATTTGCTCCAGGGATTCTTCCTATCTTCTTGTACCTTCCTTTTGTCCTAACTACAATTTGCTCAGGGCCTGTTATTTATCCCCTTAACATCATGACTTCAGTTTGATGGTCCATTATGTTTCAGGAACTTTTCAGTGACCATTTCTCGTTTCTTCTGTCCGATAGTATCAACGCATCTATAAATTTGCAGCGCTGATTGGCACGGACCTTGATCGCTCCATCACTCTTATGCTCCGTTTCTGCCAATAACTGCTTATCCCAGAGAACTGGGTCTTCCTTGTTTTCGGAGACCAAGTTCGCCTTGTGTTTGCATCATCTTTCTGGGAATTCAATATTGCAACGATGGCATAATAGTTGCTCTTTTCTTACGTCACCTGAGTATAAGCGCCTTTGCTTCGATTTGCCGTTAAAAATTTTCCTTTCCGGACATCAGGTCCATTGTGTTTTTTTTTTCAACCTGCTCTTTTTTTTCTCTATCCATCAGAATGGATAAATCACTACAAATTCCTATTGTGTTTTCCTTTCCAGATTTACCCTTTTTGCAAGGGCGCTTTTTTTCTTGGAGTTTATACTTGTCGGAACCGATCTTCTCTGTGGTGGTTAAAGCAGTTAAATAGCTGGTTAAAGTCAATGGCATTTACGCTTTTTCTTTTATTTCCTTACTAACCCCGTCTCAGTGCTAATTACATCACGTGCAAATCTTGCATCTTTGAGGTGTATCCTTGCTGGAGGTGTCTTTTGTTTCCTTATTTGGGGTTGTCTCCATTCCAGCCTTGTTCCTTGCTGAAAATCGAGGTCCTTGCTTTTCTGCGCATTAACCATTCGTTACACGACTCATCCTCTGTTAGTGATCATATCATAACCATAGGGTAGTGATGCGCACAGTTTTAGAAAACTTATACATTTTTTTTTCGTTTTAAATTTACACGTTATCAACATAGTTTCATGATACGGACGGAATTAACGACGTTCAACCTTTCGTCCTTTGAAAACTCCAAGAATTTGTCACCAAATATGTAAGTGTTTCTTGAGAACAAACGTTGTCTGTCCATACATGCAAATATTCTCTGTTTGTTAAACGTTTGTATCTATAGGTGGTCTCTTCAACCCATCGAGTCTCATTTTATAGACATCTGGTATTTTTTCTTCGTTGGATATATTCAAAATGGATAAAATAACCTTTTTTCGTTCCACGCTGGGCACGCAAGACCTCAAAAACACCGGGGTCAGTTATAACTTTCTGAGTTTCTATTCAGTTATTCTAAAACTAGGCACCAAAAAGAACTCGTCATTTTTTAAAATCCTATGTTTTTTGTTTTTGAGATTTTTTTCATTTTTGGCGAGAAAATGACGTCACGAATTGTGTTCCAACATTTCGCTTTGCTAACATGGGATATCTAGTGTTACCATTTGAAAGAACCTTTCACAAGGATCTCAAAACTGAAAAACGTTTTGATATATGTCTATCCAATCAAAAGATATGACGTTTTATGAAATGAGTTTTTGCTATTTTTAGTAACAAAATGGCGGAAAATTCACATTTCTTAACTCGATATCTCTTGAGTGGATAGAGATATTTCAGATTTTTTTTCGGTTTTGAGATCCTTATGACAAGTTCTTTCAAATGGTAACATTAGATACCCCATATTAGGAAAGCCAAATTTTGGCACACAATTCGTGACGTCATTTTCCCGCCAAAAATGCAAAAATCTCAAAAACAAATAACATAGAATTTTAGACAATGACGAGTTCTTTCATGGTGCCTAGTTTTAGAATAACTGAATAAAAACTCAGAAAGTTATAAACAACGCGGTGTTTTTTAGGGCTTGCGTGCCCACCGTGTTCATATGTTGTTGTTGGAGTCTTTTTCTTTGCTTTTGTTTTGGGAGTGCGTAACGCCATAGAGGGTTTAAGACTATGATAAACTCACTTATATGGTAAAGATACCAATTGTTTATGATAAATGAGAAGTGATTTATGAACGCAAGATAAATTACATTTCTTTCACAAAAGATGGAGTCACGGATTTCGTAGGGATGTTATGAGGTCTAGCAACATCAAAACGCCTATAAATGACAGTCCTTCCGTAAAAAGTGGGCCCAGTTTATGTATTCTGTACATTGCTTATTTCTTTTAAAGAACTTTGGAGAAAGACAGAATCAGCAAGATCAAATTTAAGAACAAGTGCACGGTCCAGATGTAAGTACACCTTTAGAACTTACCAGCTCTTTCACATTGTTTATCTTAACGTTAATGAAAACCGGTGGCTCTTTTCAATGCACAATAAGCCTTTTACATTTTGCCTAGACAAATATGAAGACACGAGGAAAAAGTTGGTTGATTTAAATTTTGCACCTTTTAGTATCACAAAATGAAAGCTGGTTTACAGAAGTTGCACTAAATCGTCGGATTGATTTCGTATACTGAAATTGAATTGACAAACGTTTGATGAGGAAGCAATGCAACAAAAACCTATTTGAGAGAAATCTACCAGCAAAGTTCCTCTTCTTTTGTGTTTTCACCTCAGTGTCTGTACGTTTACCGGACATTAAGGATTAAAATTACAATTCCGTCTATTTTGTGAAAATATGACTAGACAAGTTGCCCTAGTTTCGTGATTGTCATTCATAATATCCATGATTCGGTACTGATATAGGCTATGTAAGAGGGTAACATGATCAACAGTGTCGAAAACATTCTTCAACTCTAGAAAAACTCCAGCAGAAAATAGGTCATTCTCCATATAAGCTTGATTCTTATTAATTTCCAGCAACACCTAAAAACACGAATGCCTCTTAAGGAATCCATATTATGATTTCATAGTTGGTCACACTTCTCCACATAACTGCAAAACGCGTGTAGACTATCTGGTAAAAAATGCAATTAAATACCGAGAGCAAGAAGGTAGGTCGGTAGTTTCTGAATCAGTTTTATCATCCGATCAATGAATAGGAAAAACTGTCGCACGTTTTGATTGCGGTAGATGTGTGTCGCAATTAATCCAAATGTTAATTATGTTAGAAAGAGGCACATAAGCGAATTAAGCAGAAATTACGTACCATTCATCACGAAAGGAACCGGAAAAATAATTATTCGAAGGCACAGCATCATTGGCTAAATAATCTCCAATGGAAGGAAAACAGTTATTCCTGACGCAGGCATGTTCAGTACCGTTGCACCAGGGTCTGCTCATTTTAGTGTTGTGATAAGCCTAGAGTTTTTCTTCCGTTTACTCAAAAACTGATTTAAGCCCGACTAAGTATTTTTTTATATTATTCAAATTGTTGCTAAAGAAATTGCAGTTGTGAATTCTTTTACTCTGTCGTATAGGGGCAGATAATTTGTTTTGGTAGGATCTATATCTCTTAAGGTTTTCTGAGAGAGGAAGTGCATTTTCCACTTTAATTGATATAATTTTTTGGTTAGCAAAGGCTTAGAAAATTGTCTGGCCTTTCCCTTAGAGAAATTTTTATAAGTGGGTGTGTTTTCTGAAGCCTGTTCTCAAAAAAAGGATAATGCTACCTGTACCCTGATTAAGTGATTGAAGATCGGACATAAAACGTTATTCAAGGAAGTAAGCGTAGCCTCTAACTTTACACTTTCTTCTAATTTTACACTTTCTTCTTCAGTGACAGACTGGAGAAGACAGAACTGTGTGTAGTGGTCGGTAATATCCGAGATTATATTGCTGCTTAAAATTCTACTCGGCTAATCAAAATTTTATAGAATGAGGTGGCTGAATTGTTATAAACCGAAGTTGGTTTATTGATGATCGGCAGAAAAGAATAATTTTGAGCAGAAACTAAAAAGTCCTTAAAAAGGGTTGCAGGTCGCAATGGTAAGGAGGCTGATGTTAAAATCATCCATCACGTTAACGGGTTTACCAGAACTGTTGTATCTAACCCAATGAATCTTCCAGCAAAGCTAGCTTCGAAACGCTCATCTGGGGAATTATGTTCACTTCGCATAAATTACATTGCTTTAATTTGTTTGTAAAGGTGAAGCTCAACCCAAAGGGCTTGAGAGGAATCCTTAGAAGGTCTCTCCAAAACAGAATAACCCAGAGAGTCATTAACCCTTTTCCCGTCCAAGAGGTTCCCCACTGACGAGTAAAATCGTCTGGCGTTAGACAGAGTAAAATCTATAAGTGCCCTGAGCACTCATTCGAACGGGAAGGGGTTAATACCATATCGCTCACTCGCTCGTAAACTCGCTCGTTCGCGATATGGTATTAACAACGTCAAAAACTATGTCCCTATTAACCCCTTCCCGTTCGAATGAGTGCTCAGGGCACTTATAGATTTTACTCTGTCTAACGCCAGACGATTTTACTCGTCAATGGGGAACCTCTTGGACGGGAAAGGGTTAACAACGTCAAAAACTATGTCCCTATTAACAACGTCAAAAACTATGTCCCTATTAACAACGTCAAAAACTATGTCCCTATTAACCCCTTCCCGTTCGAATGAGTGCTCAGGGCACTTATAGATTTTACTCTGTCTAACGCCAGACGATTTTACTCGTCAATGGGGAACCTCTTGGACGGGAAAGGGTTAACAACGTCAAAA
>BLAZ01000103.1:7500-10499 GCA_014633955.1 Acropora tenuis | reverse complement strand
CGAGGCAAATGGTCAGGTTCTTTACATATACTACAACGGATAGGTTGGCCGGAATACCACGTACGACAAACAAACCCAAGGACATTGAAAGACGACGGGATCGGAGTGGAGACGGACATCAACAGGAGACGATTACCATCACGCAGTTCAGGATAGTCTTTACAACACGCATGACGAATAGAGTAAACATCACCAAAAACAGACAAAGCGGACTTGACGGACTCATCGGATAACTCAACGGGCAAGTCACGGACGTAAACAGTGGTTGTGTGAACCCCCGCAGGAATCTTTCTGCCCTCAAAAACGAAATCACTGGACAGAAGTTCCTCCCGGAAGGCCGGCTCACGCACAGTGACACGAACACGGCCCCCGCGGAGGAACTGAAAACACGAGATCTTCTTTACGTGCCACGCACGGACTCACTGAGGGCACAAGTCCCCCACGCCGCGCGACAGATACACTTCCGGCGGGAAGTGTAATATTACAGTTATAGAGACGATAAAACTGCGCGCGCGTGCTATGTTCTATTTAATCAATCAAGTTTGTTTATTGTCACGCGTACAGTTTGCAGCTTAAGTAACGTGTAGTTAACGTTCTTGTGTAACGATTTTTATTCGCCCTGAGGAAGGCCGATTTGTGCGGCCGAAATATAGGCGTTAACTTAAGTTGTGTCATCTCTTTATTTGTGTTCTATTATTTACTTCTTGCTTGGAGAAACCATCTACACAACATTTGATGTTTTTGTAACTTACATATATATATATATATATATAGAAAACACAATTGAAGACGAGACACGTTTTTGAAGAACAGCTATATTTCGACCGACTTGTCGGTCTTCTTCACCCTGAAGAAGACCGACAAGTCGGTCAAAATATAGGTGTTCTTCAAAAACGTGTCTCGTCTTCAATTGTGTTTTCTATATTGTTTTATGAAGAGACCATGAACACGTATTGGATGCTTGTGAAAGACTGTAATCTGGAATGAACTTCTTGAGCCACAAATGTTTGTAATTGATTTAATGCTTAAAACCTTTCGCCGTTTAGAGCTTCGCCAGTGAATGAAGATTATGAGTACAAGATTAACTTTTGTAAAAAACCTAGTACAATAGTGTAATGACAAGGCTTATTAATTTGATGGTGTTAATCCAAATTTAGAGTTCGTCCTATAAAACCATTCATGACGTTTTCATGCTTGCGGATTTCTAGCTCCTCGATGATTTTACGCGTGCGGATGTCATGGATGTTCCTGTGGAGGATTCCCCAAGAGATATCTTGCATGGATGGTTTGTTAGTCAGCGTACAGAATTCCGGTGTCCTGGGTGGATTTTGACTATTGTTGAGCCACTTGAACGCCCTTTTTGCCGATATGTTTGTTGACATACACTTTATTGACTATATGTTTGGCTTAGTTTGTTAGCCGTTGATTCTAATAGTGCTTTTTTAAGAGGGGTGAAGTAATTTGTGTCATAAAGTTGATCATTACCCTCTGTGACTTTTCTCTGAGTATCCATAACGACCGTGGTGTTGTTGCAGAACTGTTGTAATTAGCACCTCAACATTTGCACCTTCGTTATTCGCACCAACCAATTGCAATACATGTAATTATCACATTAGCATTAGGACATAACGCCTATATAAATCGGTCGACAAGCTTTATTAAATATTCTACTTGGGAAAGCGAAATGTAACGGTCAACATGGTAGCAGCGTGGCTTGTTTTTTAACTTCACTGCTAAGGAGATTCAAATCGATGACTGATATGACTTCAAACACTCCCCTCCCGCATTTAAAAACAACGGGGGATGACAAACACGACGTGGAAGTTTACGTCGAAGACCTAGTCGATTACTGCATTATGCAAAACTGGTACGATCCGTCCAAGGACACAGAGGCAGCGAAGTGGACGAAGCCAGGGAAAGCGATGGGATGTCTTCGAGCCTCTTTATCCCCTTCAGCCAGAGCAGTCTACAGGTACAGTTTGGGGTTATCTAAAGAGGATCAGAATAAACTGCACATGGTTATCAACGCTCTGAAAGAGAATTACGGCGCTAGCATCGGGGTCTCGGGGTCTCGGGGGAAAGGCAGAAATTCCTTTCGTTGCTGCAAAATGAAGAGGAATCCATCGCGTCTTGGGAGACAAGGATTCGCAATCAAGCTGCTTAGTGAGAATATGACATTTTTGCTAATGAACTGATGAGAGATTTTATTGCTGGATTAACATCCGAACCTCTCCGCGTAAAACTGATTGGGAAAGGCCATAGACATCGAGATACAGCGCAACCAAAAGTCACTCTACGAGAGGTCGTTGAAATAGCCAAAAGTCACGAGGCAACCACATTTGCAAACCAGTTAATGAAAAACGCTCGAGGCACCCATCAAGAGCAGGTAAATTTCACAAAGAAGACTATCCCCGGAAACCGCAGCTCCGATACTTTAACAGCGGCTTGCTTCTGGTGTCGCGGTGATCATCCCAGTCCTCGTCAACAGCATTGTCCAGCGTTCGGAAAAGGATGCAATAAATGTGGAATCATTGGTCATTTTGCTCGTGCATGCAGGGGAGGAACAAGAACTGTTAGAAGACGGCAGCAGCAATCGAATTTTGTTCAAGATGATCCTGATGAAGAGGTGTTTGTTCTAAATTGTCAGGCAGCGCAAATTGGTGCAAAGAAATTCTTCGCTCAATTACACCTTATACACAGGAGACAATCGAAAGTTGTTCAAATTCAAATTGACTCGGCGTCGACTTGTAACACTATGCCCAGCTTAGTATTGAGCTAGCTATTCCCGTATGTGAAGATCTCCAAGACGGAAAGCAGAATCAGCTTTTACGGAAGCCAAACAATGAAACCAAAAGGTCAAGTAACCCTTGTTTGCGAAAGGAAGGGCAAATTGAACATGATTGACTTCCTGGTGGTGAATGTTTCAGGCAACAAACCTCCACTTCTTAGTGGACGAGATGCAAAGGCCTTAAAGTATTTGACGATCTATGCAGACGAGA
>BLAZ01000102.1:63183-67260 GCA_014633955.1 Acropora tenuis | reverse complement strand
TAAGCTTGCTTCTTAGCGGGTGTTAATACACGTTTACAGCGGCACTTTTGGAAGAAAAAAATATTGACATTAATAAAAAATGACTTTTTCGCAGTTTGTGATGTGGTAGTCTAGTGGGTAAGGGAAAGGGTTAATAAGTACACGTTCCCGGGTTCGAGTCCTGCGAGTCCAGACATTAGGGTTCCGCTTTTAAAAGAAATATGTTCATTTCCCATGATGCCTATCAAGCTTTCAGTGTCCAAATTGAACGATAATACTTCATTTGGAAGAAAGTGACAATGAAGAATAATCCTTCAATTGAGGGAGAGACTTGGTTGTTTTATGACTTGTGCCGACGGCCTACGGCCTGGGCACAAGTATAAAACCAGAGCATTCTATGACTTGTGCCGTCGGCCTACGGCCTGGGTACAAGTAATAACATAATTGTAAAAAGTTCGCGATTTGATTCACAGAGAGGATGTCAATTTATTCCAAACAGTGCAGAAAGTAGCAATTGAGTGCTGAAAGTTAAAATGAAATTGGTTTTAAGGGAAACAGCGAAAGGCAACTAAATAAAGTGGCAGACAGAGGTGAAAATAACATCATTTTAAACCAGAGTTAGAAGGAGAATGCTAAAGGCAAAAACACTCAAATTGCACCCCTAAATCGTGCCATTTCCTGTACAAATCGCCTTGTCAGAAACAACACTCAGTTAAGTTGGCCACGGAACTGGAAGAGAAAATTCGTGACGTCCAAAGCAAAAGAAAAAAATAGTATTGCAACTTCTTCCAAGATGTAGCCCACTTTAGCCTGCTGGCTTTATTTTAATTAAATAAAACCACACGATACTTTCTGTTAATTCGGGCAGAAATTGTTTCTCTCGAAAACTTTCAGCTGCAATTCATTAGGACTTTCTCGCGTGCAATTGTTTTCAAATTCTGACATATGTTTTATTCAAAATTTATTTTATTATTTATGAGACAAGAGATACAGCGCAAAGTGCTGTGAACAACTTAAACAGTTTCGTTCTTCAAGAGGACTTTCGCCTATGATAAGGTCAGTATTTTATCATTAAATAGGTTGAATCTGGTCAAATCTATTTTCAATTCTACTGGAAAACAAAAAAAGAAAAGAAAACTATATATGTACGCGTGTAAATTAAACCGAACCAGGAGCCTATAGGCTCCTGAACTAACTCGAATAACTTTGGGAGCGATCTCAGAATATCCCCTCACTTATTAGCATATGAATTAAGTGTATTGATATAGGGTTCATTAAGAGAATAAGGCAATATACAAATAAGTGAGGGGCATTCTAAAATGTAGCTTAAACTTGAACTCTCTGCAACTGCAATTAAATGGCAGTCAGCCAATCATACGTCAGTAATCATTATCTTCTTTTAAAGTTTTTTCTTTCTTTCCTTTTTTGGAAAAAAAAAAAAGGAAGAAAGGAAAAACATAATAAAAAAGGTTACTACATTTAGTATCTTGCTGCTGTTAGCTCAGCACGGGCCGAAGCTGGTGGGAGCAGTTTCCAAAACGACGTGCAATATGGAAACGTTTAATTTGCTTGTCATCTTTAAACAACTTCTTGTCTTGATTTTGATTTCATTTACACATGCTGAAAAACGTAAGTAAATCATTTGCAAAGAATATTATTAGACCAAGCTAGCTCCTTCCTTTCATGCAATATTTTGTGGAACTGAGTCATTTTATTTTCTCCTAATTTTTAGAGACTTCAATGGACGAAATAGCTGCGGCCATCAGTCGTAAAGCAATACCACAGAAAATTGAATTTGTCAATTTCAAAGAAGACAAAATCTCTTTTTTGGATATTACTGTTCTTGTTAAAGGTGTTGTCGAGAACAGTTTGTCGTGCGCATTCTCCTGTTTGGACAACCTGGCGTGCTTCTCTTTCAACGTCGCCGCTTTTCCAGATAAAGCTGGAAAGTTTACTTGTGAAATCCTGTCGTCGGACAAATACAATAACTCTGAGGGCTTCCTTCCAAGCAAGACTTTTCATCACTTCGGCATTGTGGTAAGAAACTTATCTTGGAACTTTGCTTTGAACTTTGGTGAGCCAGAATACTGAATCAAACGGTAAAACGGTAGATTTCCTATACATAATTTAACGTTTATGGCTAAAGAAGTTAGGAAAACTATTCTAGAAGTTTTTTTTTTGTTTTTGGTTTTGAAAGTTTTTGATATCAGAAAGGTGTTGTGTCCGCTCGGCCATAAATAAAATTAACCATTCGTGCTTCGTTGAACCATGGTATTTTGAAACCCGAGAAATCGAAAAGGCAAATTGTACGGAAAAGGTTCATTTGTCAATTATGAAATAAGGGCGTGCCATCTGACGACTTGAGCTTGATTGAAACAAAACGCTGTTGGCACACTCCAAAAAGACGCTAAATTATTGATTACCTCAGTCTAAAGAGAAATTTCTAATTTCAGAGATCGAGAAGGTTCGAGAAGCACCGGGAATGTTGATTTTGCATCGACACACACGCGCTTACGTTACTTTATATTTCACTTCTACGTGCCAAGCTAAAGTTCAATATCTGGTTATTTCTCTCCCACTCAAACGCCAGAAATCATTATCCGCTAATCTTACCTAATCGTATATATTTCGCGATTATCGATTACTCCAGCAAGCCATACTTTACCTTAAACATTAAATGAACAGATATCCTCGAAGGATCGTAAGTTCAAATCCCATCGGGGGTTTGGATTTTTCCGAGTTCCCATTGGGTCCCATCAACAATTTCATTTCATATAGGATATCCTCTACTGAACTAACGGAATCTTCATTTTGACCAAAGCAAAAGCTGTTATTAATATTTATATATGTTTGGAGTCTGCGGTAATGCAGTACATGGGCAATATTTCCATAGTTTCTTTTGATATCTTTCCTTCGTTGATCGCGTGTTTTACTAAGATGAGTAATGTATACGGACTCGCATTGACAAGGTACTAATTACTTTAATTTGTGACTTAAAGTAGATGTTTCTGGTTTTATAACTCCAATGTATAGGGAAACCAAATGAATTTTGTATTGATACTACTTTGGGAGATCATGATTGAAAGTGAGAAAGTGATTTTGAAATAGACCTTGACAAGAAACCGTGCATTTAAGGTGGCTATATATACTATTTTACAAAGGTTGGAATATCACATATGCATAAATACGTTTTCGGTTGGCAACTGTTTTTAGGTTTATACACGGCGATTTTTCTCTGTTTAAGGGGAACCAGAGTAAACAAGCAAGCAGTTTCAACTGGCAAAGCCACAATAAAATGTGTGCATATTTTTTTTCTTTTCCTAGCAGCGAAATGAAAAAGCCTACGTCAGGAGCCGATGAGCAGGAGCTTGCGACTCCCATACTAAGCCTATGTCACGGCATTTGTACAGACTGATCTATTTTTAGTACACCTTTTCTTTTGTGAAAGAAAGGCAGTTCCGGTCCAGTGACGCAGTGACGTCAATTAGTGTCTTGTGATTGGTTATGGCAGTCCCACGGGAGTCTCAACCAAAGTAGATTCGATCTAAAAATAAATCGGTCTCTGAAAACGCCGTGACAGGAATAAAGTTGAGTTGCATGCTCCTACTCATAGGCTCCTGCATATGTATTCATGTGCCAATTGTCAAAAACAAAAAAAAAAATCACCGTCTGGAAAGCGGGCAATATTCGTTTCTAGACAAATCAGAAACCAGTGCTTTTAGAGACGTCATCAACATGAGAAATTCACTTTATATACTTGCGCGCTAGCGTCATTCTTGCCTATTCCTCGCGCGCCAAAAACATTATGTAGAGACACTTCAGTTCGTGGTTGATTATACAAGGGGACCATGATTGAAGGGCGAGGTTTGGTTTTTTTTCAGTTTTGGTGATTTAAGGAACGCGACATATTGTCATCACGCTTGTTTTAGAGATTTATGTCTTGTATTGATTGTTTATGAGTAGTTTGTTAGATGTTTTTAAGGTGGTTGTTGAATTTTTTTTTGAGGTTGTTGTAGATGGTTGTGAATGGGTATAAGTGGTTTAGATGGTTGTAGATGATTTCATATTTTAGTCACTGCGGCTTTTTTTTTCTCTTTT
>BLAZ01000102.1:48183-50683 GCA_014633955.1 Acropora tenuis | reverse complement strand
AAAGGCACCAAATTTGATCATTTCATATTGTTTTTTGGCAGACGACAGCAAAGAAATATACAAAACTTGAAAAATGCACGTTCAGGGCGTACGAAAGTCCTTTGCTATGTATGCAGATTTGTGACGCTTTTATCGCCTTTGCCGTTGTTGTTGGTAAGCGTCCTTCAAGCCTCCGCTAACGAGGACACTTTTTTGTGGAAGAAAAATTTTGCTTACTCGCGAATTGTTTTTTGGTTTTGGTTTTGTTTTTGTTTTTGTTTTGTTTTGTTTTTCGGTTGCGCACTCCACGAAACGTTTCGGGAAACAATATTACGTAACAATGATTTCTCGTTGGATGGGGACTCTAACCCGTTAGCATACGATCAAGTTTTCCTGAACTAGTTTTGACTTGACACTGGAATTGTATTTGCTGGTGTGCAAAGCAAAACCTATAAGGTTTTTCCTTAAGAGGACATTTTTTTTCCAAAAGGCGCTTGTTGAGGAAAAATTTGACATGTTGCAGAAATTGCCGGTCTGTACTTTCAAAGAAAATTGAGAAATTGCGGGTGATCAGTGGTGTTATTCTTGTGTTCGCTTTAATGGCAGGTGACAACAACTATTAAAAAGCTATTAAAATTGTATTGCTGGTTCTAGTGAAAACTTATAAACAAAACTCTGTTGAAACCAGCAAACAGAATTTGCCATGCAATGTAAAACTTGCCCTAGAAACCTTGTCGTTAACTCATGCAAAAGACCAACAAAAATTGTCAATGACAGTTGTCGAGGAAAATTGCTAGTTTGTAACCGGACATGATGATCATTATGCCGCTGTACAATTCGCTGTTCTTTACTCTCTCTTTCTATATGTGCTTTTCTAATTCTCAGCCATTAATTTTTCTTTTTCAAAAATATCTTTTTACAGCACTAATTCTTGGTAAGAGGTAAACACCAGATGTTGACTTCACAGAAGGAGCTGTTGGATATTACAGCCAATTCAATTCTTCAATAAGAAAAATAAATAAAAAAAACAAAAAACAAAAAAACAAAAAAACCAACAGACATAGACAGGAAGGAATTCTTGTGTCTTTATTTCTCCGTTTCTTGCGCCGTACGACCACTTCATCTTAGTACGGTTAAGCGAGTTACTTTGGTTACCGATACATCGCCCTACCACTAAAATGTGTCTTGTTACAATTAAGATGTGTTTGTGGGGACTTTAGAACAAGGCAGGCTAGCCCCGTTACCGAGATGTCTTCTCACCATGCACCTAATATTTTGTTCAAATTTCGATGAGTTTATATGAGAAGAAGGGTTTGCTGGGTTGGCAAGTTGTCGGTTTCACACACAAAGATCGCGGCTACCGGGCCAGACATTCTTGTCTATTTCTAGCCCGATTAACCGTTTGAAAATATAAAAATATAAAATATAATCAGTCCATTTTGCTGACAGTACAGGCTACATACATACAGCCTCCTTTCCGAAACAAAAAAAAGTTGAACCAATATGTTGACACTGGCGGACAGCTCTCGTTGTAATGGCATAGTTTGGGTTCCTGGAATCATTATCAGCGCTAACCAGCGTCAAATACCGGAGAAACCAATGAGGGTTTGATATTACTTAAGCAATAAATTGTGCTAAGAACGCCTCGAGTATCTTAGGCCCGATCGTCAGTGGTCCCCCCGTAGCTTATCTGACTCCTCCTCAGTTCCCCCGTATAACTATGTTTGATCATAAACTTTGCGCTAAGTCAAGCCAAAAACGTGTCTGAAGTCAAGGAGTTTAACCTCCAAGGTCAGTTGCTTTATACGTTTTTTAGTCCTTTAAATTTTATTTTCATTTCCAAAATCAGCCTGAACTTGTAAGTGTAGAATCATTCTGAGAGCGAAGCTTCATTTGTCCTTATTTTTAGTCACACGAGTTAATCCAAAGGCTAGAAACGTTAACCGATAATCGGAAAATGATTAGTCGTTATGAAGAGTAATTCACGGTTCAATGCTTTTATTTATACATGCCTTTCTACAAGGCCAATTTATTTGCTGGTTCCATGGACGTCTTCACTTTATTGCTACAGATGAAGCTTAGTTGTTAATCTTGATGTGCAATGCTTTGTACTTATCTTGCGCTTTATGTGTTCCTCAATTTTAGTGCTGATGTTATAACAATAACATTTGGTAAGAATACATTAAATGTAAAAGCCTGCTTCTAGCAAGAGCCCATAACTTAAAGCGTATAAAAGTGAGCGTTTGCACATATTTGCTTTTTTTAGGGTTTCTGAAGCTCCCTCGGCGTGATTGGCTGATGTAATAAACCAATATAAACGACTGTTGAGTGCGGCCAAGGCTCTTGTATTTGTTCCTTTACTCAATTATTCGCGTCAGAAATTTCTAGACGTTATCCGTTTCAGCTCAAGAGCTCCTAATCTTCTCCCCTAGTACTATATTTGACATAAATGCACCATGCCATCATCACTGGAGTTGTCACCAAGCGCACGGAAGCATTTTGAACCACTGCAATACAAGCC
>BLAZ01000101.1:25761-28261 GCA_014633955.1 Acropora tenuis | reverse complement strand
GATCTTCAACTGACAAGTAGTGTGAACAGACAACACAACATTTCAACCAGCATATCAACCTGATGTTTCGGCTGAACTCAGCGTAATCGTTAGAGCAGTTTCCCAGTGGGTCGTAATAGATTATTTTCTTCTTCTTCATATCTGCACCCTGCGCAACATTAAAAGAAGGACAGAAGGCTCAGTAATAATGTTTCTGTTGTCCACAGGAACAGCACCTCAGTGGCTGTTAAGTCATGTTACTTGTGTTGCAACACGTGGTAACATGATTAGTCGTTCCAATACACGTACTGTCATACCTTTTCCTATTTCTATTAACTGAAATGGAATCGCATGATACAGCAAATGCATGTTCAGTTCCGCTTTACTGCGTATAGAAACAGTGGACATATCGAGGACACAACCTACCCCCAGGCACCAATGAGACTTTCTTTTGTGGATCGGTATGAGAAGTAAATCACACTTTTCCAATGATGCCTTCAATATAAGAAACATAAGAAAACACATCATGTCCGTGCTATAGGTCGAAAATATCCCCTACAACACACATCTGGCAACTCCAGGAATGTTAAAACGCTTCCGCAATAGCAACGACAGTAAGAGCACCCAATTTTCCTTTGTCTAAAAACCATTTGCTACCATACGTAAGCACGTGAGCAAGCAAGAGGAGAGAGTCGCAAACCATTTTTTTTAGGACTTAATATGCCTTTTAGTTTCATCTATTTACCAGTTGTACGTTACCTTCGATTTTCGGAGAACAGATAATTTTTCTCCGCTTTTGAGCAGCGATTGCAATCTAATCCAAAAGAAACTGTCCAGCACTGTCACTCCCTGGGACGTCTATTGATCATAAAAAACCGGACCAAATGTAGTGTTAGTTCGCCTCTGTAACCTCATAAAAACGAGGGGGCCATCCGTTCTCTGCTTTCTACTGTTTGTGTCGTGTCTGCCTTTACTGGCTCAATTTAGGAGTTGGTAATCGTCTCAGTGCCAACACAATATAACATGATGGGATGAGTGATGAAAGAAGTTTGCTCTTACTTTTTCTTGGCATGCTTCCTCGATGTATGACATGAAAAAGTTTACTACCTTGAGAAACAAAAGAAAAAAACATTAATGCGAAAACATTTCACTAGTGAACGGTGTTACCGATGCAGCGAAAACAAAATGTGTCATGCATTACTTGCACCTTTTCTTTTCTATATATTTGATGTGCTGCTTGTGGCGATTTTGCTACGCTAGCTTTGTTCGTCCATATGCGAATATGAAATCTTTGACAAAATGGCCGCTTTATCTTTAAATTATGCTACAATTTCCCCTTTAGCCATGGATAGCTACCTCATCGTTCAGCCAACCGTACTGGATTCCTTGTTTTTCGCCATCATCTTGCCGTCCTTGAATAGCTTGGAAGCTACGAACCGTTATGGGTAGGCCATACCGCCAAACTAGAATTTCGTTCTCTTTCATTGTCCCGCAAGCTTTCCACATGTCCACCACCTAAGCAAAAGAAAACCGCAAAAGATGCAGTTGAGTTCTTTCCGCTACAACGCTGGCATTTACTATTCTCCATTTTGGATTGTAAGTTAGGGCGTTCGATGTTCAACATTGAGTATAACGAATGTGAGTAGTGATCACTGGTATCATTTACACGAGGAAATTAATGCCCGGTCTGCGCAAGACACTATGTTGCGGTTAACTAATGTTCACTGATTACGTAGGTAAGTGCCACCTACGACAGCCGAGGGTTATAGACGTTAGTATTGAATTTTGAGGTTTGGGCGCGCTAAATGACGTTCACAAAGATTCAGACACAATTCGTTGATAAGAAATGGACAAAGAAGAAAAAGGAACCATCGCAACAGGAGACTTAGTTCGAGTGGCGTGTACGCCGCAATCTTGTCAATGCCTCAGTTTCCCTCTTATGCAATCCGTAGCTTATACAAGCTTCGGATAATTAACTGCCATGTTTTTGCTTTTTCCACCTTATCTTTACACTTGGACGTGACTGACTCCCACTTGAGCTCTTCTTGATGACTTCTGATACCTAAAGAAATGATTATGATTCACTGTTACCCCAGATACAAAGCACGGAACTTTTGAGTTTATAATGCATTGCAAGTGTTAAAGAGTTTATACCGGGTTTTTTAGATGGTCTGAGACTGTTTGATTCAACATCCAGAAACGAGGTCTCGTTGATGTACGGAACAGGATCTAACAATAAAGAAGAATATCAACTACATTAGCATCTAGTATACATGTACTTCTGAGAACGTGGCATGGTCTTCTATACAAATACCTGAAACATTTATTGGCTCCAAGCTAACATAGTGCCTCTCGCTAACGTGTCCGAGTAATATTGGAGCACTGTGAGGATTATCTGGCTCTACTATAACATCGTGAGAATCGCCCAGGCTGCTCACAATCCTAACCGTCCTGCCAAGCGCATGGGCCAGTGAGACGAGAACAATGTGGTCTCCCCAGGTGCCATTCCTCCTCATGTCGG
>BLAZ01000098.1:949971-952471 GCA_014633955.1 Acropora tenuis | reverse complement strand
AACAAGAAAAAGAAAAACAGTTTTATCGACTTCGGGATAAACAGGAAAAATTCAGAAAAGTTCATAAACTGTAAGAGGACTTTCAAGCTAAAGGCGAGAGATTGACCGTATTTCCGATTTGGGAAAAAAAGTTCTACGAAGTTTAGGATGAAACACAAAAATGCTCATCAACTTTAAGAAAAATTTCAAACAAATGTCCAAAAAAAACAAAAAAACAAAAGAAAGAAACATAGCTATGATTTTAATTTAAGTTGTACATCGATTTCCACCTTCTACTGATCATCAAAAACTGACAAGATGACCTGCTGAATTTCCCTAAGCGCGTAACTGGCAAAGGTCTTCCCTAGCATCACAGGATTTAAATTATGTTCAAGCCTTTTTCTTCTCCTTTTTTTACTTCGGTAGTACGTCGGTAGAGCGATCTACATTGTGACGATCACTTCAACCTTGTAAATTTTGATTGTGTTCCAAAAAGTTTCTTTGGGATGAAAAGGGGTGGATAGTTCCAGAAAAAAACAAAAACAAAAACAAACAAAACAGAACAAAACAAAAACAAACAAACAAACAAAACAACTGCAAATAACTGGAAGGCAAAACAACACTCTAAATGAACACTGCAGCTATACCAAAGCGGCGGCAGGAAAGCATTGAAAAGTTACTGACAAAAGATTGTGGTGAGGCGAATACATGAAAATGGCGATGGCAAAAGAGTCTATAAATTGAAGACATCAAGGAGCCTAACTTGACAAAATATAGGAGCGGTATTTGCAAGAGAGTAGCTTTGCTGTAAGCTACACTATGCGCTTCTGCAAAAGGTAAATACAATTTAAATTAGAGCAGTTGGTGGTGGACCAGGCCACATTGTAATAAGGTAAATAAGGATATAAAAGGAAATAATGCAAGGACCGCAACATTTTAGGAGAAAGATAAAGATGAGCTTTGGTAATAACTCCAATAGCAATCTTCTTTGAAAACAAGACTAATGCGAGGTTTCCAAGAAAGATGGTGCTCGATGAGACCGCCAAGGAATTTAGTTTCGGTAACTTGCTTGATCACAATATTTTCCAAAATCAGTAGGACATTAACAATGGTTATCTTTTGCCTTGGATGGAAAAAACAACCAAACAAATTCGTTTTATGACAAACTCAAGGATTGAGACATAAGTGAATTAATTACCTTGCGTTTGTGCAATTACTCACATTTTTCTCGCTTAAAGGTTCGGGGAAATTACTACAATATGGCCAAAAGCAGGCCTCCAATTATTCCCTAATTTCATTCATCACCATCTGCTTAAGCAAACGCGCGCTATGACTGGGTATGCTGTCTTTGATAGGATTCATTATGTAATATTTTTCTTTTCTTTTTTTTTTGCTTTTTATTTTTGCGCGATTTGCTCACTGAGGAACACGGTATGAAAAACATTTGTAGAAATGTTTAAGCCACTTTGATTAAAGTGGTATTTTTTTTCTTAAGGATCTCATGACCTTTGACGAAAACCTACTGGCCTATAAAGCACAATTTAATTTACGTGATAAACTTTTGCATATTTAAACAGAAGATTTTGATGGGTATATATGTGGTTGGAAACATTTCTCCTCCAATGTCAGTTGCAAACATTAAGCAACAAAGTAAAATAAAAAGAAAATTAAAAAGGGTTTTAAATCATTTAGAAGGAGTAAAATGGACGTTTTATCGCCGAAAAAATGTATATGAACAAAATTAATGTATATCACACAAGTGAATAGTGGTTTTGGCGCGCGCTGATTGGCTAGC
This sequence comes from Acropora tenuis, assembly GCA_014633955.1. Classification (NCBI taxonomy): domain Eukaryota; kingdom Metazoa; phylum Cnidaria; class Anthozoa; order Scleractinia; family Acroporidae; genus Acropora; species Acropora tenuis. The sequence continues at coordinate 950,697 of BLAZ01000098.1, read as the reverse complement.
TCGATGGTGATTAGCCAGGTACCATTCACCCCCAACCATCAAGCAGCGCCTGAAACTCTAAAAGTATGTCATTTTTCAGTTAATTTTTGCTGACATAGTACTTTTTTTTGGCGTTATTTATTCAACTTGTGTGGTATACACTAAAAAAAATTATTCAACTCGGTGTCGGTGAAGACTGGGGGATACTTACTTCGCCTCGCGTTTCGGCAAATATCTACCTCTGTTCATATCCACCTCAGTGAGTAATTGTTAATTAACATGCCCCTGGCTACCACAAGGAAGTTATTCTTTGTCGGAACATAATCATTTATGGAAATTTGCCTGACTCGTCGACAGATCTCTTTTTATTTTATTTATTTGTTAGTTTTTCACTAATAAATATCGTCGAGAATTTGTCTCGACGGTGATGAAAAAAGAAACCTCTCAACGTTTTGCAGCAAAAATCGAGAATTTAGCAAGCACCGAATTCAAATCAACAGAGTTTCAAGCGGAAGTTGAGGGATCTTTTGTATTTGCTTCTGACTTGAAGAAGCATTATCAAACTTGAAGTCAAACTGAGAAAAAAGTTTACAAGAAAAGGAACCTAATTTCATTTATTATCGTCCTAATTTTCTAGGTCACCTGGTATAACAACAATAAGAGACCTACGTCATATTTGCATACATCAACACACTTTAGAGCCCAGTAACGAGAAATACGCTGTCAACACTTGGCCCCACTTGAAGA
>BLAZ01000098.1:939971-944971 GCA_014633955.1 Acropora tenuis | reverse complement strand
TAGGTAATAGCATGACTTGTAGTTGTAGCTCGTTATATTTCAAAAATTTCCAAATACCACTCGCCGCTTCGCGGCTCGTGGTATTTTGGAAAATTTTGAAATATCACTCGCGGTATTATTGCCAAATACTACGTGCAGGTCATGCTATTATTTGTTTATAATAGAAGCCGAGAAATTTTCGGCAACGCACACGAGACTTTTCTTTTTACGGTTGAAAAAAACAAACTCAGCCGTCTACGTTCGTAACAATCTTTTACGTCAATGGAAGAAATGATTGACAGTTTTTTGTGAAACCAGTACAAACCATATTCAAGTCAAACAACATGAAACAGTTCAATGAAAGTAATTTATAAATCAAGGCTTTCGCGGTCACTGCAGCGGTGGTATAACAAGGCAACCTTGTTATACCATCGATTTTTGTTATACCACTATTACGTGGAAATAGTGATGCTCTAAACCAATCAAATCTCCGAGATTTCTCGGCTTATATTATAATGTCATGTAACCTCCTAAGTTTCCTTGGGTGAGACCTAATCCCAGATTCACTTTAAAAGTCAATAAACATGTCTTTACTGGTATGTTTGATGACAATAATTAATACCCTTGTAAAAGACCTTTACTCATTTATTGGCATGCAACTAAGTAAAAATTTAAAACTTAAGCTGATCAGCTGATCCTTTTTTGGGGGGAAACTTTCGCTAAACCTCTCTAGAAGGTGAAAGTGTTTAATTACATTCAGAAACTCTGATAGAGGACTGTTTTTTTTTTTAATACACCATTCTATCTTATAAAACGTATGTTAATTTGCGCAGATGCAAAGAAATTTTCTCCTGCAGTGTATTGCTGCACTTGGATGTTACATGTTACAGTGCATAAAACAACAACAGCAAACTAAATATTACCATTCTCACTTCCAATGTCCAAGACTAGGTCACCCTCTTTCGAAAATGTTTGTATCAAACACTCATACATATCTTGTGGGTAGCCATCTTCATCCATTTGAACATCAATAAGATTTGTCATGTGCCTTGACACATGTCTTTCTGTCAATTTATTGTATGACAATGCCCAGTGGCCAACAACAAAACAGTCAACAGTCTTGGTCATCAGTAACTCTGAAATATGAATACATAAAAAGCAACAAACTGCAAATCTCAAAACAAAGGGAAAAAACAACAACAACAACAAGCCATACATAAACAACAAGCTGTGACTTCAAAGTTCCAGTTAAATCAATTGAAACAGTCCATTGTTGCCAAGAGTGTTTCATAAAAATTAATGCAACAATAATGAGTTTGAAGAAATAAAAAGGAAAAAAAGGGGGATAAGTTATTTACCTTTTGAATTTGGTACATGTTTTCTTTTTGCTATGAACCCAGTTTGAATTTGGCCTGCTCCAGCAGATTCCATTTTCATCTGCACCTGGTGCAGTGCTCCTGCAGAGCATACAATGATGATGTTGAACATGGTCATTAGCCTCTTGAAATTTATTTGCACAGCCATGTCAACAACAGTGCTAACTTCTTCACCTACATCCTAAAAGAAAAAAAAGCACAACAATAATTAGAAATGAAAACTGTACTTCAGAGCTACAACACTGTATGACAGGCTTGTTGCCCTTTAGACTGCTCGCAGTCCCTTTTGAGTTTGTTGAACTATCCGCTTTGTGAAATGAGGGAAGAAGACATAGCATCTTCTCCTTTCAGCTTGCTTTTGTGACCAAAGGGGACAGCTCAACTAACTCAGAAGGGACTGCGAGCAGTCTAGTTCCCCTTCCAAATATGTATGTGGTTCCATGGTCCTGCTTAATGTGTGAACTGTCTGCATAGTTATACCTGTACATGTAGGTACCCTGCACAGTTTACAATGACGATATTCCTTTGTTTTCTTCATTAATCTTAAAAATAACAGTATGCAAAAAAAAAAAAAAACATTTTAGAAACAAAATTTAGACTGGAGCAGAACTTTTCACTCACGTGACTGACAGCAAATTGGTTCATTGAAACAAACGATTTTAATAAAATTGGAGTATAATTTCCAGAGGATTCACAGGTAGCAATTTTTAGGAATTCACATCATTACATTTTGTGGCAGTTGTACTCTCTTTCCTCAAATAAACTGTATTTAGCTCAAAGTAAAATCCTGTACTTACTTCAGATAGGCATCCAAGATGTCCAATTGATAAAAAGGCACCATTTTCAAAGTATGAAGCAGACAAGTCTACCTTGTCAAATTTTGAAAAGAGAAATGGCCTTGTATCTCACCATTGGCTATGCCAATGATCAATTCTCCATGCTCCTCATATGTTTCCACTCCCCTTTTTTCTAGATGTCTCAGAAACATTTTAAATTCATGGAGCTTCTCAAAATCACCCTGAAGCATAATAAGTAGAAAATTAACTTTAAAGAACATAATCCTAGACAAAGCAGTAAATGGGATTACATACTGTACATTGCATTGTAGCCCAGGCAAGCGTAGAGATATGGCATAAGGTCAACCAGGTTGATATATGCACAGACCAAACTGTAAAACATACCCATCCATGAACATTGATTGTTGGACTCAACTGAGGAAATGCTTTGTATAATGCTAGGTATTTTTTGTGATGTCTATATTTTGTCATCACTTAGAATGGTTTGTTTTGAAAACTGTTATTGTCTTTTAATCAGAGAAAGCAAGATGGCATTAACTTCAATAATTATTAATAATACATAAAAAAAATGTTCAGAAAACAGAACGAACATTGTTGATACTGGTTTAGTTATTTCCTTGCCAATCTAAACTTACACTCCAATATGAAAATTGACCTTATTTACAAAAAAAATTTGTACCTTAAATCGTGAAAGCCTTTCCACAGAAACACTGCCACCAAACTTCTCCACAGCATCTTGCCAGTGCTCCAAATGGAAAAATCTCAAAATGGCCCCTTGCACTTGAGAAAGAGCTTTCACATTTTGAGCCTCTTTCTTCAGTTCTTTTAAGCTGAGCTTCTTTTCTTTGACCTGAATGAAAAGGTACAGCACAGTATTATAATGGACCAGTACATGCTACAAAAGCTCAACTGCAAATAATAAAAGATCTGTTTCAAATTCAAGTTTAGAGCTGTGACCTGTCTGGTCTAAGGTGTAATACTTTCTTTTTGTCAGAGGAAACCCACTCGTCAGTTAAGTCAGAACTTAAAGTTGTGCTCATCAATACCCCTCTTTGGTTCCAAGAATATGATCAACTCAACATAGGTTGAATTTAAAATGCATGATGGTTTGTTATCCCTGACATGTCATACATGTAGTCAAAGCTAACACATGAACCTTGGTCCATGTCAATAAACATGTATTTCAATTTCAGACATTCTCAGATCACAAAATCATACAAATATGTAGTGAAATAATCATAGTTACAACCACACAATTATTAATAACTATTACCATACTTGAAATGCATTGAATTTATTAATTTTAGCAACAACCCTAATACAGTACTGTACATGTATCTAACCACAGCCTCAGTCAAGTGTCTTGACAACAAAACACCCCCTGAGACCCCTTAGTAAGCCTCGACAACAAAGAAAGCAACCCAAAACCCTCAATTTGCCTAGCCCTAGGCCTAAAAACTAACTTTAGGAAGAGGGTTAGCTGAATTAAGGGTTTTGGGTTAAATTCTTTTCTTCCAAGTCTTCAGGTCTTTGTTTTCAAGACACTCGCCTCAGTCACTGTATTTTACCTTTTTTAACAATGCAAATTTTTGCCCATCTGTCAGGTTACTTAAAGGCTTCATGTGCCATTGTTTTAAGTTTACAATTCCACGCAAAACATCTCCACTGTAAACTTTCTGGTCCTTTAAGCCTCCCTTTTCAAACAAAGTGTTGACTTCTTGGAATTCTTTCCAGACATCCTTGCCAACTCTGGCCATGGCAAAGACTTCACTAAGGGCCTTTTTCTGCAAATGTAGAAGTTTCTGTAATTATTTTGCAAGTCAAAATGGAACAATGAGTTTAGATGATCAGTATGATGCACCTACATGCACCTTGATTTTCAGTTTCAATGTCTTTGTTATCAATTCAATGAAAACTGTATGTTGGTTCATATCAATAATTATTATAACTGAACATTTAAAGCACAGAGCATACATCGCTGAAACATAATTTCTTATTTCAAAGATACCAGCAACCAAATGAATACATGCAGTTACTAGGAAATTTAAATTGCTATTTCTTTAAGAAATTTCCATCTTACACTCTGGAAAAGTACCTAACTACATACAATGTACCACTGGCAAATAAGATTACCTCTTTACGTAGTATTAATGAACAGTCATCCCTCCAAGATGTTAGTGGTTCTGGTGGATCACCTGCAATGTTCTCTTGCCCAAATAACTGAAAACGGCATCGCTCAACCTGAGGATAATTCAAAAAGTAGTCTTTTTCATACACACATGTAGTCAATTAGAGAATGATGCTTAAATCCTCAAACATGTTCTGCTCTTGATGATCTACTTCATTGAATTTTCCCTTCATTTAATGGTTATAAAACTGGAAAGGAGACAAAAAACGATGATTGTGCTCCTTGATCTGAGGTATACAAATGCAAGACCTGAGGCATGAATGGACATTAATTTAGCAACCAGAACATTAGAGTACCCAGATCATAATTATACATGTAGGGAGCCAAATTTCAAACATAATGATTTCAAATGTTGTTTTAACAAACTTACTTGGAAATTTAAGTGAGTTACTTATAAAGAGAAGAAAACTCCATGAAAGATCAAATCAATAGCATGTCAGTAATATGGCCCCAAATATTATGAAAAAACCCCTCTTCAATTAACCAATCAGCAGAATAAAGTAATTTGGCCCTCTACATTATTAGCAATTTACATTGTAAGTTTGTCAAACAGTTCGGTTTCAATGCTTTAAATTTATGGCTCATTTAATCTAACTGAGTAACAGTGTTAGCTTGCCCTGTATTAATATTGCTTTATCTTAATCAGACTTTAATTTGACT
>BLAZ01000098.1:929971-932471 GCA_014633955.1 Acropora tenuis | reverse complement strand
TGACGTAGCGTGAGATTTTGAAGGTGTAAGCACAGCGCGCAAATTGAGAGCGCCAAAGGCTAGGGAGGTCTTTGAAATTTAGGGCCTCGGAAATGCCATTTCCAACTATTTCGGCGGAACGTTTTTACAAACAAATGCGACGGAAAATGCAGTAGTCAGTTGTTTATTTCACTTTGGTAAAAAGTGGCGGTCGCTTGGTGTGGAGAACCGGATCTTTGCGGGCTGTTACCACGGTCAGCATTTGTTATACTCTAATCAAGGCGTTAGTCGGACCTTTCAGTGTCGTTTTTTTTTTTCTTAACATGGAACAACTGAATAGCTCGTTGGAACTTTTTGATGTCTCAGATGTCTCCAACGCTTCGTGTGAAATTTTTGATGATCGCAGTTCTACGTCTTGCGAGAACATTTAGCACAGTACCCCAATCAAGAAATCTGCCGCTTCGTGTGAAGTTCTTGATGATCCCAGTTCTACGTCTTGCGCAAACATTTGGCACAGTACTCCAATCAAGAATTCCTCTTATGCTTCTAAAGATCCAGCACCTGAGTGCACTTCAGAATGCTCAGAAACAGAAATTGAAATATTTGACCAAAGTACTTCCTCTGGTAAGTATTGCAATCTTAATGCATGTCAAATTCATTTATTTTTATAATTATGGGTGACTCACGTTTTAACAGACGTTTTTTTAGTCCGAGAAACTAAATTCAATAGTTTTTAGAGTGATCTCACCTCGATGATCTTATTGGAGCTTTTCATTCACATAATTTTTTTTGTTTCAGTTGAAACGAAAATCGAGGACGCCAGTTTAAGTAATTTGTCAATCGACCTTTTGGATCAAACAGTAGAAGGTGAGGCTAACGGCTTCAATGATGTTCTGATGGAGTCGGGAATCAACTTGAAAATACATAAAAATTCAGAAAATGCTCGGAAATTTTCGGGTAAACGACGGACGACAATCTGTCCATGATTATCACGAATATTCGTCTCTAAAAGTCCGTTGTTCAGGTTAATACGTGGACTTTGTTTTTCATTGGTAAGGCCATGATTTTTACCGAGTTCAGTATTTTGTCCAGTTTTGGAGAATCCTGATTGATCCTAGCTGACTTGTTTCCTGTTTGTCAAGGTGTCAATAGCGCAAACACGATACTTGCTTACCGGTAGTTATTTTACAAATCACATACAGAGCACGAGTAAATCGCAACTTGTGTACTTCAGTTATGATTTTCTCGTGCTCTGGATGTAAACTTCACTGAAGCGTTGGTCAAAGTTCACAAATTTTTCTTCAACATCTCATTTTGATTGCGAACATCGTGTTCAGTTGCGCGGAATATAAGGGGGTAAGGAGTTGAAGGTTGGATCAAGGCAATTATGAAATGATGCTTCGAGGGTCAATAGATCAGATCAGATGTTTTTTTACGTTCTTTAAAGACCTTTGAAGCACAAAGAAAATTGACCAAAATTACTTCTGGCACATTTTCAGTCCTCGGTTTGGTGTTAAAATATGCCAAACCGCCGTTCCTTTGTCGCTAAGGCATCGGACGCACTGGTCAAATTTGTAATTATTTTGCGAAAAATTTTGTCAGTTCCCTGACACAATTGCGCCCGGTGGTTTTAGATCTACCAAATTTTGTCAAGATTTGCCAAACTTCAGAGACGCCGTCGTCCTGCCTCAGAGCAGGGCAAGTTTTTGTCACGCGTGAAATCTCAAAGATTTATCAATTTACACGCCATGATTTGAATCATTTGAAGGAAAATGTCAATCAAGAAAATTCAATCCGAAGCCCGCCAAAATTAATCACATTTAGGAGGCAATCAAACGGTGAAGACGGGAGCGATCCTTGCTCACATTACGACTTCAAGGAAGAAAACAGCTTGAAATTATGCCGATGCAACATATCCGATCAATGAGGTTAAAGATCACCACGAACCCATGTAACCTTTCATGCGAACAGTGCCCAAGCGATGGTGTTTATTTCCGTGTGATATTGACACTTGCGGTTAACAAATGTTTTGCTGTGTCCGTGACAAATTTTGTCGAGATTTTTGGAAGGGCGAAATAATGTTTGTCAGTTCAGTGCATCCGGTGCCGAATTCTCGGCCCTAACGTAACTGTTGAAAGTTTGCTGGGAAAGAATGTCTTCCGTCGGGATTGCATTTTGTATCCTGTCGCTTCTTTTTGGGCCATGTCGCTTATCGGGATTTTCCCTGGGAGGGCCTCTATCAAGCAGCCACTTAACTGAAAAAGACTAGCACAAGATCGAACATATGAATTGTGGTAGAAAAAGCAAACTTATTTCGGTCGAAAGTGGCCAGCAATATCTGCCTAAACGCGTAAAAATGTATTTTTTAGGTTTAATTGAGAAACACTCAAAACATACTGTAACATTGTGGAAATTCCACTTTTTTCGACCATTTTAACTAACGTTTTTTCTTAATTGTGAGATTTACCAATTTTTGTCACCGCTGTTTGCGTGTTATTCCTCTTAAAGTTGAAAAAAATAA
>BLAZ01000098.1:906237-908737 GCA_014633955.1 Acropora tenuis | reverse complement strand
TTCAACAAGACTCAGTGCTCTCTGATTTGCGTATTCTGTTTCTTTCATCCTTGTTTCCCAATTAAGTATTCCGTAAGAGTCAATTTGAGAAGTTAGATCAGTAGCTTGCAATTGTATCTCGATTAATTGACCCACAAAGAAAAGCGAGCAAGAGTTAACTATCTCCGCAGATGTTAACTATGACTGCAACGTATATGTAAAGGGTGACAAATCAAAATCAAATCAATTTTTAAGCTCAGCAACGTGGGGAGTGGTTGCCCAATCTCCCGAGACAAAGGCTCATGTAACAAACGAGTGCGCATTCTGGCTCGAATTGAAATTTAGAAATGTTGGTTTTTAATTAGGAGAGGAGAAAGCCGGAGTACCCTGAGAAAAACTTCTCGGAGCAGAGAAGATAACCTCAACAAACTCGACCCACATGAAACGCAGAGTCCGGTAATGGAACCCCGGGCCACATTGGTGGGAGGCGAGTGCTCTCACCACTACACCATCCCAAAAACTCCTCAATGTTAGCGCAACGTTGCAGCATTATTTACATTTTTTTTTAAATGCGGTGTTGAAAAGCTGGTACAATGACTACGCTTTATTTAGTGGAAACGGCGCATAAACAGATTACATCGTTATTATTTATTTATAATATGTATCTTGATGTTACTGCTGGGTTCAAACCAGTTTTTTTCGAAACAAGTAAGGTTTACCGTTTTGAAGAAATATCCTAGAAACAAGGACCATGTGCCCATACCTGACCTTTCATGTGCTTTTGCAGCAACATTTGCAGCTACATTTGCCGAGTATGGCATATAATCCAAGTCAACTTTGGTTGAAAATCATCATTTGGGCGACTGGATTCCTGAAAGCGAGTCTTGTTTTCAAATGATGTTTCGCCAACCACCGCAATTTTAGTCGATTGAAAATTCAAAAACGTGCTAGATTTTCAACTGACTAACCTCGATCATTTGACTCTGCACCGGCGACCTAAACACATAATTCTAATGATCAGTCAACGTATAAATGATTAGTAGGGTTTGTCTCGGATACATCAAATGCCAAAACAAATCGGCTATGCAATCCTAGTTTAAACGACATATTTAAAGAAATTCAATTTGCTTTTATCCCCCCCCCCCACCTCCCACGAGTCCTTGTGTCGATTTGAGGCGTTCTTGTCAGGTTTCGAAATCATTATAATAAGAAAAGGCTGGAAGCAAGGAACCTCTGAAGACAGTAGTCACTCCGTAATAGAGGACGAGTTAATCCAAAAAATCGGCTTCATTCGGCCTTTCTTCCAATCTCACGTGAAAATCGATAACAAACGATATGGCATAAAGGCCCACAACCCGAAAATAATCTTCACTTGCTTAAAGAACAAGTCATTTTTCACGAAGAACCAGCCACTTTCTCCAAGCAATTAAAAGAGGATTCACACCGTTGTGAGGTCCTGTTTAGCAGCGTCGATGAGTTCTAACAAGAAAGGAGTAAAAGTGGAAATTGCTAAGAATGCGCCAGACGCTGAATACCAAGGTTGCTGTCTCCATTCTCTAAATCTCGCTATCTGTCATGTGTGTCAGATAAAATCAGCGAGAAACATGGATTACTGTCGTGAACTCTTCTACAATTTCTCTCCGAAGCGAAAAATTGTCATGAATATCGTCATTGATGCACATTCTCCAGAGAGAAAGAAACGAAAGTTGAAAAATATATGCTAAACGAGATGGGTCGAGCGACACTCAACAATTAAAACCATCTTCGATATGTAGGAGTACATAGTCATCACCTTGCATAAAATCTGTGAGCCAACAGATGACGAGCGGTCTTACCCGAATGATGAAGAATGGAGCTCGGACGCCAAAACTAAAACACTTGCAAATGGACTGCGGCATACGACGAGGAGTTTTGGGGATATCTTTAATTCGTCTGTGCAAAGGAAATGTTTGAGCCAATATTAATCCGACCAATAGTCTCCTCCCTACTAGGTCGCCTTGTAGACGTATATTTTGGTTCTCAGAAGATCAAAGACGTCACAAGCTTCTACAGTGAATTTCGCAATGAAATCGATGTGTGGTTTTTGTGTGTTTAAAAGAAAGTATTGAATCTTTCTGAGCTGGTACAATGTACCGAGGAACGTCCACGTATGTGCAGTAGACAGCGGAACACCTCAGCAGAATCAGTTGCAGATTACTGGAAGTAGTAGGTTCCTGGACGTTATTTGCTCAGAATTCGAGGGCCGATTCACCAAGGAAAAGCAGGCACACTATGAGCTTTGTATTCTCGTTCCTACAATAATCGTTTCCAAGTCATCTGAAAGAACAGAAGAGCTTGCACGGGAAGTGGAAACACTTGCTGCAGATCTCATCAGCCTTGGAAAGTTAACTCTGTCGTTAGAAAAGTTATTGTAAGCAGCCGGCGTTAGGCAATGTCTCTGTAAGATGCCTTTTGTCAAAACATGCTGATAACATGTTTTTCCCTAATGTCCGGGAGCTGCTCAAGATTCTAGATTTACTAC
>BLAZ01000098.1:895931-900579 GCA_014633955.1 Acropora tenuis | reverse complement strand
ATATATATATATATATATATATATATATATTTATATTTCAAAGTTTTCATGCTTTGGTCCAAGAGAAACCATGATTGTAGCATCAAGTGATAAAGAGTGGTTATAACGACCCATGCAAATATAAGTGCTGTATTGAGCCACCTTGAAGGCCTTCTAACGTGACTATATTCAGATATTAGGCTTTGTCAAGAAAAATAATAATAATAATAATGTACGTCAGACTATCTTAACCATGTTTTCGCCTGTAAAGAGATGGTTGGTACTTCCGATTTAATAAAAGCAATTCTACGAATTTTGCGATGAAACAGGGAAACGTTCGCCAACTTCAAGAGAAATTTCAAGGAAAAGTCGCCAGGTCGCCGTATTTCCAGTTTAAAAAAAAATTCTATTAACTTTAGGATAAAATAGGAAAAATTTTCATGAACTTCAAGAATGCTCTATTAAACTATTTTTTTTTCGTAAAGTCTGTAGGTTTTGGTCAAAATATATTAACAGTGATATACCTTTTAACTTGCCCTCCCCTAAATGAGTTCAGATTCTGAAACAGGCTGTATAGACTTGACCAGACTTAAGCGTACTTTCAAACCAAGTGGCGGAAAACCGGACAGTTACAACTGCAGGGTAAAGTTTTCTCTGTTTGATTCTTAGACTCAAATTTATGAACCAGGATTCAATTCTAAATTTCCTGTTTGGATATTATGACAATTCGTTTCTTGACAACTAATAAAACAAGCTTTTATAAGGGATAATTTTCATGCAATTAGTGTTCAATTAGAGCTAGCGCAGAATAATAATTGAATGACCAATGAAATATTGTCTGTATTAATCGAGCTTCAAAGACAACGCACGTTTGTTCAAAGACAACGCACGTCTGTTGCATCACAGTGTGCACGCTATAATTTCCCAGTTTATCCTGTCTTGTTTAACAACTACACCTGTTTTCTGATTTCAGGTGAAATTTCCTGCGCATATGGATTACAATGAGATATAAAGTAAAAAAATAATATTAATAATAAAAAAAAAAAGTTGTAGCAGCTAATGTGGTTACTCTGTTATGAAGTTACGTTAGGTTTTTTACACCCCATACGTGGTACAGAGGAAGATTTGCATAATGTAGTTAATAAAAGGGTACAATTTACATATATCAAATTAGTGACACTAACAGCTGGGTCTGACACGTTATTACACAAGCTGCAGAGTACTCGAAGGATTGAAAACTTGTAGAATAGATGAAAGAAATAGCGTGTATGAATTTTGACCCAATGGTCGCATGAATATTGCATTTGCCTTCTCTTAGACTAATGACAATCCCTTCGTACGAATAAATACAATTAATATAAAATATGAGAAAACAAATTCAACGTTTGAGTTAAAAAAATCAATTGAATAAGAACCAACATTCAATTATCTTTTAACTTCTAAAATTCCAAGTTGAGGGAGGGGGAAACAAAAAAATTTTTCACTAAAGAAAGTAATTTAATTAACTTTAATCTTTGTCCTTACTTTCTAGGTCACCTGGTATAACAACAATAAAAGAGACCTACCTAAAGTTGTTGTGCACTGAGCACACTTTTAATGAGAGAAACGAAAAAATAGACTGACTGACAACTTGGCCCGACTTCAAATTAGGTTTAAACCAGGTTAAAGAAAACTGGACAACTGCAGGGCAGTGGTCTCTCCGAATGCCTTATATTTTGATAACCAAATTAATTAGCTAAAAACCAATGGTTTTAATTACTGCTTTACTCGTTTTGTCAATTTGTGTTTCACAAATTTTGAAAACAAACTTAATAATAATTTATTTATTTTGGGCTTTTGACTTATGCTTTCAAGTATCATTAAGCGTGCAACGGCAAGTTATCAATGAAAAGCGTTCAAAGTATTGATATGAACTGTTAGCGCGGGATAATAGAAAATTTCACCAATGACAACGGCAACGACAAGGAAAAAGTGACTTCAAAATAAGCATTTACCGATTTGTGACTATTTTGCGATTATCCCATCCGTTTATATTCCACAATTAGTACGCTAAAACTAAACTGGTATTCGTAGCGCTGGATTTAACGCAAAGAATGATAAATTAATAACTGTAAGTTCAAGTTATCATCATAACTTCAAATGAAAAACCGTTTGGAGTAAGTGACCGGCAAACAGTAACATTAACTGTCACCGCCAGATAATAAGGAGGTTTAGCAATGACGATGGCAACGAAAAGGAAATAAACGTTTGGTGATTTGTGACTATTTTGTGACTATCCCATCTTGTTTGCATTTTACAATGTTGCGACTTTGAAGCGCAGCGCTACATCAAATATAGGGAATGAAAGATTTACATTCGTATGTTCAAGTTGTCGATATAACCTCAAATGTGGTAATTTCAAGTTGTTGTTTTTCAGAGGACCGAGCAAAATTGTTCAGAAGTGCCTCAGCTGCGCGTGCAGCACGCTTATTTGTCCTCACTCGACCAATCAAATTCTTAATTTGTGGCGTCTTCACTGCCGTCCCTGCTGTCGAAGCTGCAGCTCACTTTTATCATTTCTTTTTTTGTTTTTGTTTCCCTCAATACTGAAAGCTCCTACGCACTAATAAATATCCTTAAGAATTTGTCTCGGCGGCAACGAAAACAATCAGCTTAAGGTTTTCAAATCTATCGAAATAAATAAGGCTTTTAATTATTAAAGTAACAAGCAGAAGTTGAGATGTCGGTCTTCCTTGTTTCTGAACTGAAAAAAGACATCTATGAAAATTGATTCAGAACTGAAACCGGAAAAAAAGTTTCTGAAAGAATAAGGGAAGTTTAACCGTTAATTTTCGCCCTAACTTTATAGATTACATGGTATAACAGCAATAAAGAGACCCAAAGTGCTGTGTATCAGTACACTTCATAGCACCGAGGGCAGCAAAAAACAGGCTGAAACAACTGAAGTGACCCGACTTGAACTTAGTTTTAAACCAACTCGAAGAAAACGAGTCAATTGCAAAGCAATGCTTTCTTTGAATCTCTTATTTTTAGTACAGCAAATTAATAACCTAGAACGCAGTGGTTTAAACTATTGGTTAAGGCATGTTGTCAAGTCCTTCTTTGAGAACCTCTAAAAAACAAAACTTGATAAATATAATACAAGAGTAATTTCAGGCTTTTGATCTTTAATTTGCTTTCGTTCGTCATTAAGCGTACATTGGAAAGTAACTTATGAAAAACTGGCCAAAGTAACTGAACCAGAACCATTGATAAGAATTGTTAGCACCGAATAATTGAGAACTTCAGCGATGACAACGGCAACGACAAGGATGACTAAAACAAATGAAATATAAAGAGGAAGATGTAGGTAGTCCAAAAAATTGTTCTACTAAAAATCCTTGATGAAGGACGTAAATAATAAACAACACGAATGTCAGCATAAGAAGTAAAGATACAACTGTCACTACAAACATTTATCATTACTTCTCCCGTTCCTCCAAAATACCCGCACAAGGGTGATATAATCCCTCCAGCATTAATTTCTTCATTTTTTTTTATATCTTTTAACAGTGTTTCAAGTAAAGCAGAGAATAATTCTTACTTGAATATGTCAGCAGGGTAGGAGAATACTTTGGAACCTCCTCCAACGATCTCTAGGCTTGCTATGTGAAAAACAAATATAACTCTATAGTGCAATTGTAAACATGTTTGATTGGTAACTCATGAGTTTTATTTGTGGGCTTTTTAAACACTAACAACATCTCCTTCAGACTGTTGACGTCGCTAAGAAATCGAGTCGGTGAAATAAACTCCAATTATTTTATCATTATTAGTTGTCATGTTTTGGTCTAAGAATAACAAGACAGACCCACCTTTAAAGTTCCTACCTGCTTTAGCAGACCTAGGATTCAAACGCGAAACCACCGAAAAGAAGTTGCTTGAGTTTGAACCAACCTAAGAGCCTCTGAGTCTCAAGATGGAGATCGGCCGACACTTGCAAAAATTTATGATGATTACTATTTTTCTTCACTTTGTCTTACCTAATGGGCCCCTTAAACTAATTCCAAAAATATTCTAAGGTTCCAGCGAGACCTTTTATTAGAATTAATTTCCATTATTTGTTTTTTTCCTTTCGGGTTTGTTTGTAAAAATCCCTTAGTAGAGGGATTTATCTGTATAAATCCTTCAAACAAGGGTTTTAAACAGAGAAATTCCTAATTAATAGTCTCGATTATATTTATAAGCCCCGCTCTTCTATGATCCCAGTCTTTAGTTTCTTGAATACTCAAGAAGGTTGTACCCTACATTAAGGTTGTTGAATAAGAAATGTAAAGGTGTGAATTATGAAATAACTACATATTAAACACCCGAGGCAAGTGTTTCTCATTTGTCTACGAAATCCAATTACGTCGGACATTATTTAATTGGTCATTTATTTCCGCACAATCCAATAATATTTTTAGTACAAGCTGTCAAACAGGCCCAACTGATAAAGGCAAAAAGGAAAAGGCACTTTATTTAACGTCCGTAGTCCTTCAGTTACAAGACTGGTGTTATTGGAAGCCGATACAAACAAATATATTTTCTCGCTATTGTGCTGTTTCAACTAAAGAATATGACTCATTTCCAAATAATATTAATTGAACATTAAAAGCCACTGCTATTATCTGTCTCGTTCTGTAAAAGC
>BLAZ01000098.1:810285-815285 GCA_014633955.1 Acropora tenuis | reverse complement strand
GAATATGTTCAAGCTCATTTATTAAAGGTGTTGTGCTAGTGCCCCAAACTAAGCTACAACAAGTAACAGTAAGGCAATGCTTCTGAAGTAAATTTTCTATATTGTACTTGTCAGTGGTAAGTATATTCTTTTAAATTGCGTCACCTGGGTTCCAAAAGATTTGCACAGGTGCTCCGAGTTACTGTTCCAAGAGAGCTGGGAGTCAATAATGACCCCAACACTTCTTCTTTCACAGACAACTTCCACTATCTTAACTCCTAGTTTAATGGACCTCCGTGGACCGAAGAAAGCTTTCTGGGATATGATCATGGTGTCGCACTTCCCAGCGTGTATAAAAAACCTTTCCCAAGCAAAAAATTATTATTTTAAATCATCTGAGGTCTTTAAGAAACAAACTCGAAGACTGCGGTGACAAACAATTGAAACAAACCCATAGTGTTAAGTTATTTGCTTCAGGTTACGTATTAAAGAGACTTTATGAAGATGTTTATTGAGGCACGCTAAACGTCAAGTAAATAACTTCAAATTATACCTGTGTTTCAAATGTTTATCACCGTTGTACGTTTTTAATTGCTTTCCTTAGCATCTCTCAGAAAATCGGTAAGATCCCTATCAGTGTACTTCGACCCACGGTAATAACAATTCAGCAGTCAGACCCAGAATAACGTTATCCGAAATTACTTGAAAGTTTCATCGTTTACAGATCTAATGAGCAAAAGCAGCACTTCCTTCTGAGCCCAGGTATTTTACGAATATGGAACTTTTTTATGTGGGGAATTAGAAGCCGAAACCTCTTACACAGCAGTGGGATGTTGAGGCAACCAACCAAACCGGATGGCGGTCAGTAACTAGTACTTACCAGTACATTGCTTTCCCGAGTATTCTGGATGACAACGTCCGATCTTTTGTTGACTGTTAGTTTCCATTATGTCGACACAGGAAACCTGTTTTAACAAGAATGCATTATGGGGTTCAAAGATTGTCTTTAAATTAACCTAGCATGAACAGGGCGGATAGAAATGCTCAGTAACAGAAAATAAAAGTGATGAACTTTATCCTTAAGGGGATTCTGCCGCTGACTCTTTCAGGACTTGGATTATTACAACTTTTATCAGGAAAAACCAAGAGGAAAGCTAATTCAAAACACAAATTAAAGTGACCTCAGCCGAGCCATGGTAGCTTGATCCAATCTTCCTCTTGAACTGTTTTGGTTTCATTTGACGCGTTTGGTTATTCATCTCGCATGTCTTCTTAATTGCCCCACTTTTTGGCGGATGAACATTGAACGATTTGCAGGTGTTGTTTTCGATGCATTTTCGGTGGCATTCAAATTTATCTGTAACGTTGACGGTCTCCATGACTTGGCCCAGGAGGGTGTAATCTACAAAAAGGAAATAAAGAGACCCGCTTTTCAATTAAAAAATATATGTGAAAGATATGACTCTTGTTCTAAAAATTCCAATCTTGCAAGAAGAAATTGTTTAAGTTGTCACTAGAAACGTAAGATTTACAAAACTCTTAAAACGATAAGAGTTCCAAGTTTGAGGGATTAGACGATCTTCCTTTACCAGAGATTTTAATAAAATGGCTTCTGCAACGCAGTTTTATATCAGAATTAAGATTTGTACCCTCTTGGTATTTTTCATTTAATCGCCTGCGATCGCCTTTTATAACATCGGCAAATTATAATGTAGTAGTATCAGCAGTGTTTTGCAGGGAAAGAGAAAATGAACGATTTCTCTCGAGGTTCACATTGTTGTCAAGCTATTCTGGAAAGTTCTATCAAGAAATTTGCTAAAGTGCTTGCTGCACTTGCAGAACGATTATTTTTCCACTTGCAACCGATGATTCATTTTATTGATCGTTTTCAGGCCTTATCGAAGTGGAAGTCGTTCCTCTAAAAATGCCACAGTAAGTCTTTAAAAGGGAAAGTATTCCATGTTTGTGAAAAAAGCAAGCAGTGCCATTTTTGTTGCGTGGCGTTACTCAGTATTACAAACGAAAGTATAACAAGGCAGGAGAACTTCAAGAAAAGGCACGGATATCACTAACGTGGAAGACCTGCCATGCATGACTTGGCCACGAACGTGCGTATTTTCTCATCGACAAATACAGTTCAATAAATTTTTTTTTAGAATTTCTATTCCCTTTTTCTTCTTCATAATATTAAAGCGTCTAGTTTTATCCAGTGGGAAAAAATGCATTAAAAACTTCCCACAAGTATTGAATGCTAATTCTAGGCATGGCTTCCTGGTGATCAACTCTTAGAAAGCAGAATATTCTTCGCATTTCGCATTTTTTAGCCTCTCTCTCCCTTTTTTTTAAAAAACGGCTGATGTGCTTCCAGAAACTTAACCGATATCTGGTGTAGATGATGAGTAAGTAATCACTCCTTAAAATACTATTATTATTGATTGGTTTTCTCGTAAACGAGAGCAAAGAAAAGAATCTGTACTTACCTTGTTGATTTTCGAAAACGCTTGCACAAAAACCAGCTGCTTCTCCTGTCCATAGCAAAATCCCAAGAGAAGCTGAAAAAATGCTGACGACACTGAGGCGAGAGTGCATTTTAGGAGGGTATTACATCAACCTTTGCTTAATACTGAACCTAATTGGAATCAATGAAATAGCGGCCGTTGAGACCAATGTTTGAAGAATATGTCTTGGCCAGTTTATGAGACAAATGACTCCGAAGTGACAGGGCTTTCAAATAGACCAACGACACGCAAACATATTTAATATTGAAGAAACAAAAATGCTTAATTAGGACTAACAGTGTCCTGGGAACTGATTCATTTGTTTCCCTTTGACTCGTCAGCTTATATATTCAGCTTAGCTTTGGTATTAAAATGTTAACGTTCAAGCTTGGATTGTTCTTAGTATTTTGACAATGCTTGTTAAATTTCCTGTTTTTAAAGTATTTTAACAAAATTTTCTTGGACTGTTGCTAAGTATTTCAATAAATGCAGCAAGATTCTATCTGGAAGTGAATTCCTGCTTTTTTTTCTCTATCACCTGATAAACGCACCGTCACCATACCATTGTTTGAGAAAAAACAACAATATTAATGATAGCCATAATAGCTCAGCAGTGACAAAGTTGTCTGTACTTTAATTAGTACCGAGAAAAGATAGCCGTCAAGTGATTGACTTAACTGAATAGGTTTAATTAATCCTTGCGCTGTCAGGGAGGCAAAGAAATTAAATATGTAGCAAGGAAAACAAAAAGCGTTAATGATTTGCCGCATTTGATTCAATTTACAACGCAAAACATTCTTGCATGGGAATCATTTAAATAATTCTTGTTTTCATTGATTAAGTGGAGCTTCATGTACATGTGCACAGTAACCCAATTCTTGCTCTTCTAGACCTCTGGCCCAGTTCAAAGGGCGGATGGCGTACTCCTTTTGTCGCGTTCCACTGGACATTGATAAAATACGCCATTTGAAAGGAAAGTGAAGTGGTATACTTCCCATGATCATCTCAGCGTTAGCGCTACTTATAGCCCCTTATAGAAATGGCTCCACGCGAAGACAAAATTTAAGACAAACTCTGCCCAGGGTGGAAATTAATAATTGAACCCAAGAACAATCATCCTAAAACATATTGTTTGATACTTGGATGTAATAAATTGCAGAATTAAAAGGAAATTGCAGTGACAAGAGCAGTCAAACTCAGTGTCATATGTGGGTTGAATTTCTTTGTCGTCTTGTCATTTCCGCAAAGGGTTTTTCTCTCGGTGGTTTCCCGTCGACCAAAAAGCCAACAGTTTCAATTGAAAGTACAATTAGGCTGTCAATAGTTGTAGGATATAACAACCACTGTGCGCATGTCAACGGCTAAAGCTCAAGCCAGTCAATAATAGCGATTAATAGGGCTCTTATTTGATCAATAATACCGTTTTCTTCTTGGTAACTGAATTGAAGTGTTTTGATGTAAATTTCACATTGTTCAGTTTGATACTTCTTTCGCAAACAATTTGTCAACTACAAGAAGTTGGTTTTAGGGCAGGTTTTCGAATTTAAAATTATTCACACGCTCGTAGATTCTTGCACAAGTTATTATTGACACAGTAATTAGCAACAATCTATGGCTCGAAATAACAAATACTACAGACATTAGACGGTTTTGGCAAATTAAACAGTCATCGTTAAACTCATTTACTTGGACCTCAGTGCCCAAGCGAGGTTCAAGCTTAAGCGTTAAAACGTTTAACTAAGCTGAGATCTAATGTGAATCGGAGAGAAAAGTTACAAAAGTGAAAGCATTAACATATTATTTATAATATGGCGTTTTTACAGTCTTCTTTCATTGTTATTTGCGTGTCGTTGATCACAATAAATTTCCCGTCACTAAGGATTTATTTCATTTCTACACCAACTAGGAGAGTGATTGCAAAATTTTTCCTTAATGATTGAATTTTCATTTGTGTATAATTCTTTTTTGAGAAAAAACTGGGTATAGTAATCTTCGAAAAAATGGCTTGCTTCTGTG
This sequence comes from Acropora tenuis, assembly GCA_014633955.1. Classification (NCBI taxonomy): domain Eukaryota; kingdom Metazoa; phylum Cnidaria; class Anthozoa; order Scleractinia; family Acroporidae; genus Acropora; species Acropora tenuis. The sequence continues at coordinate 810,792 of BLAZ01000098.1, read as the reverse complement.
CGTCCAAACTTTGTTTTGGTTTCGTTTGGAGTTTTACCGAGTGCTATGGACATGAGAAGCAGTTGATGTTTGTAAGGGCGTTTTCGAAACTCAACAAGGTGAGTATATAGATTATTTTCTTTGCTCTCAGTTTTCGAGAAAAGCGCTCTAAAAGCAATCAATAACAATGTCATGTCAATTAAGGAGTGAGCACATCCTCAACATCTACCGCAGATATCGGGATAAGTTTCAAGACAAAGAAAAAAGAAAAAGAAAGATAAACGCCACTGAAAATGTGAAGTGGGCTGCATTGATGTGACAATCTTCTTTCTAAGAATTGGTCACCAAGAAACGACTCGTAGATCTCAACACCTGTTGTTTTACTCTTTGAGTTTTTTGATGTTCGTTTAAATTCAGGACTAGCATTTTTAGATAAACGACCTGGACTTTGTCCAGGTCTGAAAACAACAATATGATTGGTTAAAATAAAGAATAATAATCGTGTTGCACGTGCAGCACGCAGTTAAG
>BLAZ01000098.1:750882-753382 GCA_014633955.1 Acropora tenuis | reverse complement strand
AAAGCAAACGGCAGTTTAATGCTTGTCGTAAAACGTGAAATCTTCCATTCTAAGTTGTTACTTTCGAGTAGTTATTGCGGGGAAATGTGCCAGTTTTTTAAACACAGGCAAACATCGCGCCCAAGAAATCGACCGAGAGACCACACTACAAACAACACAGAACGAAGAAACCAACAGAATTCTATTCACCCTCACCTACCATGCATCAACAAAACCTTGCAATCAAAAATGTTATTCTCAAAAACTTCAAAATTCTCCGCAATGATCCCGAGACTAACCTCTTATTTTCTCTACCACCACTCAATTCATTCAAACGCGACAAAAACTTCGATAACTTTTTAGTTAGGAGCGCATTTAGGTCATACAACCAACCAGGAACCTTCAAATGTAAACGCACACGATGCTGAACTTTTTCCTTTGTTTCTAACACAGTTAAGATCTCAGGACCCCATCGATCCGCTGAAGGCACTAACCACTTTATATACATCTCCGTAAATGTCATCTATTGCACAACCTGAACGCTATGTAAGAAGATCTACATAGACAAAACAGGGAGAAGATTGGCGGACTGCTTTCGCGAACACCTACGCCGGAGATGTAGAAAAAAAGGACATAGATGCGTCCAAACCAGTTGCACGCCATTTTAATCTTCCTAATCACTCCCACCACAACATGACTATATTTGTATCTGTTGTTGGTCATGTCTCCGGATTCACTGAAAAAAGGTTACAGCAACGGCAACAGCGGAAATATTTTAAATTTGAAAAAGGAGGGGTTAGTTGACTTTTGTTTTGAACTCTTGCAACGTTTCAAGCTTTTCGGCTGAGAAAAGAGAAAATGACGAGAAAATCTCAAATCTCAAATTGTGACACATGCTGTTGCTGTCAAACAACAACGTCCAATGTTCAAATTCAAAAGCACTGTCGGCGAAGGTGTTGAATTTTGAATGCTGAATTGTCTGATCATATCTCTATCCCTACATGTTCATGCTGATTTAATTTAAAGACAATTCTTCAACCAACCAATGCATTCTTGTTAAAATGACAGATTTCCTGTGTCAATGTTATGGAAACTAACAGTCAACAAAAGGGCGGAGGTTGTCAACCGGGATACTCGGGAAAGCATTGCACTGGTAAGTACTAGTTACCAACCGCGACAACCGGATTATTCAGTTGGTTGAATATCGGACTGCTGTGCAAGTGGTCACGTCTTTCAATTCCCCGTATAAAAAAAATGTCATTTTCCTAAAATAACTCAGAAGGGAGAGCTGTTTTTGCTAATTAGATCTGCAAACCACTAAACTTTCAAGTAATTTCGGATAACGCTATTCCGTGTGTCATATTGTCGTATTGATACTACTATGGGACGAGATACACGGATAGTGGTCTTAAAGTCTGACCGGTTTTCAGAGAGATGCTGGGCAAAAAAAAGAGAAAAATGGGGTGAGAGAGATTTCAAACAAAAGTTTAGTTTCGGGTTATTTACTTGACGTTCCGTGCGCTTCTAAAACTTAAATTACTTAAAACTATGCGTTTGTTTCACATGTCTGTCACCGCAGTGTTCGTTTTGTTTCTTAGAGACCTGAGGTGACCATCAAAAAAGTCTCATATCCATTTTCCACATTTCTTCTGTCCTATCACTTAAAAAAGGTTCATCTCCTGACTTCCCTGGATTCTCCTGCAAGGACATATGGAAATACACCAACGCAAAAAAGAACGGGGAGTACTGGCTCGATCCAAAGGGTACAGGACTCCCATTTAAAGTATACTGTGACATGACAACTGATGGAGGTAAGTTCTGTCCTTTAATGTTGAGATTTTGAGGATTTCAAGGTCATGGGATACTCGCTTTTCCTAAATAGTAAGGGAGGGCGGCTTGTGTTCTTTGAGGAGTAACTTCACTCAACGTCGTCTCTCTCCGGCCAAGTGTGTTAACGAATGCCAAGGGCTCACTGTTGTGGTGACCTTGTGATGGATTAACATCCCGTTCAGGAAGCGGGGGTGGGGGAAGTGGAAGGTTGGTGGGTGGTTGGTGACATCTTTTTCAATCGCTTGTGGCTTGTGCTCTACTTTATTTTTGCGTAAATGTCACTAAATGTCCTTTGGTGTTTCTTCCCTTCTTAACATGCGACTCATGTATAATTAGCAAGTATTGCGATAGAAATCGCTTTACCTCTAAGGTAGACGGAAATATATCACCTGAAATTTGCGTTCATTGCCTACTAATTACGGAGAACTGTCAGTTGAGCACTAAGTTCGATTCACTGCGTGGGGAAGCTGTCATCTGTTCTTAGAGTAACAGTGTATATCATTTCGATTTCAACATGACGAAATGAGAGAAAAATTACCTTTATTCCGCAGGGGGGGGGGGCAATGCTTTGACATTGCGTTTTCAAGCCAATATTGAGTTTTATCTTACCCTTGAACCACAATAACGATCGATCCCTCTAGTGCAGTTGTCACATTGCATGGGAGGGTAGACTGTCAACGTTCGGAACTGG
>BLAZ01000098.1:698083-700583 GCA_014633955.1 Acropora tenuis | reverse complement strand
GTCAGTGGGTAGTGCCCTTCTGTTTAGGGGGGGTGGGAAGGTACGTGAAGATGAAGGAGGAGCAGGCGCAGACGCAGGTGAGTCAAGGTAAGTGAATAGACAGATTAGCTAGATAGAGGGATGGTAGGAGATTAGATAGCTAGAAAAATCTCTAATTAGGAACGGGTGGGTTAGGGGGGCCTTGGGTTTGGGAAGGTGAGAGGTTCTGTTGACCGGCAGTTATACACTTTTTTTGATGTTCAATTCTTTTCTACTTTTATCATGGCGCCATTAATTAACAAAACTATCCATCTATCAGTTTAACTTCATATTCGTCACAGTTTTGTGTTGTAAAAATGGAACCCACAAATCTATTAATACGTCAATTTTACCCTTGAACTTTAGAAGGCATCGTGGGTCAATCGCCGGTTGTGCGGACCACTTTTTGCTTGTTGTTTTTTTTTTCTTGGCGTGGCACTAGATTCATTGTTGTCCAAAATATACCAAAGCGCAATTAATACCAGCTCAAAAAATTAAAAGTACAAATCTATTTGATCCTTTATAATTTTTCCTCATAAATTTGCAAGACTAAGTGACATAACGGGATATTGCGCGTGCAATGATAGCTTTGTCTTGTTTTTTCGTGCGGGCGCTAGCTGTTCTTTTTATGTGGAGCTTGCAGGTGTCTTTTTCCTTTCTTAGTTTTCTTTATAATTTTTTTACTTCTCTAATTTTATTAAAACGATGGTAAAAATGATAAAGCTAAAATTTTTGTGCAAAATATGCCAAAGCGCAATAAATGCCACCTCAAACAATACAAACTACAAATCTATTTGATTCTTTAAATTTGCCTTGGTAATTTCTAAGACTTCGTGGCATAACGGATTGTTGTGCGTGCAATGATTGCTTTTTCTTTCATTTTTTTTCTTGCGCGCAATGGCTGTTTTTTCCTTCTTTTTTTTATTTTTTTTTATTCTCCAATTTGTTAAAACGTTGATAAAAAAGAGAAAACTAAAGTTCTCCGGCAATCTCATGTAAAATGTACAAAACGACTATTGATTGATTTTGCTCATGTTTTATAATGTTCTTTACTATTCTATGTGTGAAAAAACTTCTGTGTGAGAACATTATATTAAAAACAGATATTAACAAGAACATGCAGCGGAAGAAAATCTTAAACTAGTTAGTTGATATAAGTAAGGTAAAACAGGTAAGTGAAGCAGGAAGAAGACGAAGACGCAGACGAAGACACAGGTAAGTGAAGTAGAAGCAGGAGCAGGAGCAGGAGCAGGCACAGACGCACATAAGTCAAGGTAAGTGAATAGACAGATTAGCTAGATATGGGGATGGTAGGAGAATAGATAGCTAGAAAAACCTCCCCTGGTGGACGGGTGGGTTAGGAGCGCTTTCATTTGGGAGGGTGGGGTCCCTCATAAAAGGTTCTGTTGCCCAGCAAAATAGAGACCACCATTGATATCTTCGACAATTTAAAAAAAATGCAATAGACACCGAGAAACTTGGCCTTTAATATTTTGAATATAGAAATCGGTTAATGAGCAACATGGAGGCCTTAGAACACCCTCAGTGTAGGCCTTGACAAGTTCATTAACCAATTCCCTTTGTTTCAATATTCATCCTTTCGTATCTAAGAAAAGAACAATTTTCAAGCAAAAACACTTAAGCATCACAAAATAAAGACCACTATTGATATCTTGGACAATTTTTACAAGAATAACTGCAATAGACGCCGAGAAAATTGGCCTTAAATATTTTCACAATAGAAATCGGTTAATGAGCAACATAGAGGCCTGAGAAGACCCTCAGTGTAGGCCTTGACAATTTCATCAACCAATTCTCTTTGTTTCAATATTCATCCTATCGTATCTTAGAGAAAAAATATTTTCAAGCAAAACAAATTACGCATCGCAAAATAGAGACCACCATTGGTATCTTGGAATATTTTTACAAGAAAAACTGCAATAAACGCCGAGAAAATTGTCCTTAAATATTTTAACAATAGAAATCGGTTAATGAAAAACATGGAGGCACGAGAACGCCCTCAGTGTAGGCCTTGACAACTTCATTAACCAATTCCCTTTTTTTCAATATTCATCTTTTCGTATCTAAGAGAAACACAATTTTCAAGAAAAAACAACTTACGCATCACAAAATAGAGACCACCATTGATATCTTGGACTATTTTTAAAAGAAAAACTGCAATAGACGCGGAGAAAATTGGCCTTGAATATTTTGACAATACAAATCGGTTAGTGAGCGACATGGAGGCCTGAGAAGACCCTCAGTGTAGGCCCTGACAAGTTCATTAACCAATTCTCTTTCTTTCAATATTCATCCTTTCGTATCTAAGAGAAAAACAATTTTTAGGCAAAAACAACTTACGCATCACAAAATAGAGACCACCATTGATATCTTGGACAATTTTTACAAGAAAAACTGCAATAGACGCCGAGAAAATTGGCCTTGAATATTTTGACAATAGAAATCGGTTAATGAGCAACAT
>BLAZ01000098.1:635517-637186 GCA_014633955.1 Acropora tenuis | reverse complement strand
GAAAAATTTTGATCCTTGCGCTTATGCTTGCGCTTGTGCTTGTGCTTGCGTCGAGCCCGTTTTCACAGTGAAATACGCGCTCTTGTGCTTGCGCTTATACTTGCGCTTGTGCTTGCGTCGCTAGTGAAAACCAGGCTTTAGCAAGAGTTGGGAACAAGAATTGTTGTAAGCAAGATCAAAGGCAAAATACAAATAACTTAGTTCGGCAGGGTGTGTGACATACCTTGCATTTACTTCCATACAATGTCTTTTTGTGAATTCTTTTAAAAAACATACCCCTTAGCAATAATCCGAGTGATGACAGTCCGTAATTGTTGGGCATCAGGAATTACAGGGGAGAGAGGTGGGGACATATTTCATGACGCCATAGAAGTAGCAAGTAATCAACATATACAATTTCCTTTCTTGTTTTTATTCGAATCCTTATCCAAAACATATCCTTTATCAGTCTTATCAATAATCTGAGTGATGACAGGCCGTTACTGTTGGGCATCATGAATTACGGGGGGGGGGAGATGTCGACATATTTCACTATGACATAAACGTAGCAAGTGATCAACATATTCAATTTGCTGTCCTGGTTTTAGTCGTACATGATTCAAACTAACAAAACAGTGTTTCTAGGACTGCGGGGCCCTTTGATGACGTCACAGTACTTGTGTGTGACTTGGGTTGTAGATTCCTGTTGACCTCATTTTGCCAAATTAAATAAAATAGTACTCTAATTTAAGTCATCAGTTGATAGCAACGTTCCTTGATTCTGACATTATTCTTGAAGACGTCTGCATTTCAGAAGACTCAACAGTTAATCGGTGACCTCTCTTGGTATAGCTACCGTCTTGGTAAGTTCGTTTAGACATTCATCTCCAGCATTGCTTTTACAAAACAGAGTGCACGGCAATTTGCTCCGGCGGCAGTTGGTAATGTCCTGCTCCAGGCGACTGCAGATGTGCAGACCAAGAGCCCATGTCTTGAGAGTTTCAGGCTTCAGGGTGATTCCAATAATCCCACCGGGACCATGGCCGTAGCGCATGAAAGTTTTCTCGATGAGCATGTCACCCCAAATGCCATTCCATAGCCCAGGGACATTGTGCATCACATGCTCGCCTTTCGTGAACTTTGAGAGCTCTTCTTGCCCTAAGCAGATTGAACACAGATTGAACGCAGATAGTAGAGACCATATCGGGCGTAGTTCACGTGAGAAGACGCGAAAAAATATGGCAGCATTTGCTTTAAGGATACCAAATGAAGTGGCCAGTCACCTTGTTGCTCAGCTCGTATGTACAACATCATGATGAAGACAGGCTTGTTGAAGCAGTCGACCCACAGCTTGGATGTGTTGCTTGCGCTTGCAGCATGGTCAAGGCGTGTTAACAGTTCTTCCATTGTACTGATGCTGCCATCGCTCATGGTGCTTCTCAGCATCTCTTCAAGAACTAGCCTCATTGCCCTGATATTCTGTGGGAATTTCTTACCTGGTAGCATTTCCGTTACTCCCGCAAAGGTTGACTCCAGAACCTCTGATAGGCCAGATCCTTGCATCAGGGTGCCAATTGCGCCAGCGAAGCTCATCAATGTGTGCATCCCTCCAAGACGGCTGATACCGTCTGAGAACTCCCTTGGATATACCCACTGCACTTCGACGGCAACTTTATATAGTTGTTGGTCG
>BLAZ01000098.1:464494-466994 GCA_014633955.1 Acropora tenuis | reverse complement strand
TATGCAATTAAAAACATTTTGGATGAGAATTCGATGGACGCCTTATTTTTTTTAAGCTTATTAACTTGTGGTATTTGAGTGATTTTCAGGTGAAGTGCAGTTTAATTAGATGTTCTCGTTTTTACAGCTGATGAAGATTTAAAGTTTATTTTGATGAAAAGACCCAGAATTTCTATTGTTGCGAATTACAAGATCAACACGAAGGCAGCTCATAACCACTTCCAGCGGTATTCAGATGTTAAGGCGAAAGGTTAGAGCGGAACGCGTTTCTTCAACTTCATGCAACATTGACCTATAGACTGCAACACTTAACTAATTGGCCAAAGAGGATTTAAGTCAAAGATCTCTATCACCAGACTCCTCTCGCTTCTGCTTGCTTGGCTTACTGTTGCTAATAATAATAATAATAATTACTATAACAATAAGTCATCCCAGAAACCAACAGGCTACAGGATGCAACTGCTGTAGTAGTGACTGAAAGACTGGGACAAGGACAGGTGGATCAACTTCGAAAAGACCTTATTCGATTAGAGCATGTCTGTAGAAATGAGTTCAGTAGGCCGAGAATGGATTTTATGAGCTCCTCCACGCGCTCAAAAACCCACAACAGCCTACAATCCCTCCATTCGCTCTGAAGAAGGGCTAAGTTTCAAAACGTTAACTTTCAGATCTTTCACGGTGGTAATTCGACCTTTATCAACTCGTTCGATAGAACCAAATTTTCATAAATCAAATGAAATGTTTTTTTTTCAGAGGAGAGAAAACCCTCTATTCAGGAGATCGCAAGTCAAAAAGGGGTTGTGCAGCGAGCCAATGGCTGGCGAATCCAACACATAGCAGGACAAATAGATGAACTGGTAAGAAGAAAAATTGATTGAACCAATCTTATTCCTCAAAAATAAAATTAGTTAACGTAAAGTCCGTTTGTTCGTAACGTGACATCATCCCGTGATGCGTAACGTGACTTGTGTGACCTAATGTGACATACATGACGACACGGCGCTTTTCCCACGTGAACGTTATGTGCTACTATACAACACTGCACAAAGTACCAAGATACTGAATACTGCACCGTCTTCGTTTTGTGATCAGTATTTGCAAGCTTTTCAGGTACTTTTTTTTTCTTTTTCACACTTTTGGAGCAATCTTGCCGTCTAAGATTTTCTTCATTTCATCACAAGCGTGCATGATGAAGTCCTACACTCTTCGCTTTCTGCTGCTTGACAACAATGTTACTCTGACTGTGGCTTCGTTCGATTCTTTGCCAAATGAGCCGTCAATTATCCCGTTCTTAGTGGCATTCGATGTGATGCAATTTCAGATCACCGCCGAGCAGGAAGTGTTGAAGAAGATGGGCGAATTCCGGGAGAAAATTCCTAAGGTGAAACCTGGACAGAAAACGAAATTCCAGGATGATTTAGTCATGTTAAACGAGCTTCTTCAGGTGAGAGGCAAAATTTGATATTCTTGCCTTTTTGTTAGTTTTGTTGTTTTTGAGACGCTAAGAAAACAGTGAAGTCGAAAAAAACCTTGGCGCGTGACTCCTGGGAATGAAAAATGCTAGTCGTTGCATTATTCGTGTCTCAACCTCATGCGCGCGTCGCTGTGTAGACTGGGACGAATTGCTTGTTCACTCGAGTTGAATTGACCTGTTATTCCGACCCGCGGGCAGCCCTTGCTTCCGTGGTTAGGTTGCAATCTCCCCCATTCGTTTATTAGAGTGTAGGATACTTTGGGCTATATTTTGAAGTCAGATTTTCTTTTCCGTAGGGCAATATTCAAAGATCACAGCTAGTTGTCGAACAGCTGGGTGATTCGAGAAAATCTATGGTTAAGGTAAGCATTTTGTTTGCGGACATTCGTACACTTCCTGCGCGCACCGTTCAATGTGAGCTTCTTCGGCAAATTCTGTACTTCCAATAACCAATACTTAAGTAATTTCTCCAACCGATCACAACAGGTGCAAAGAGCGTGATGAAGCAATCAACGTAGCGATTACATGTAATTTACTCAAAGCGCGGGATGAATCGCACATACAAGGTGCGATTGCTTTTCAAATTGGTTTTAGCTCCTCATTGGTTGGGAAACTGGCGCGAGATTTTTTAGTGACAATTTGACTTTAACCAACTCATTTGATACCAAATTTTCGTGTAACCCTGGATTAGCCATACTTCAGCTCTTTTAGGAGTTGACGCCGCGAAGTGAATGAAATGAAATAAATATCGACATTTCTTCTTTCTTTCGTAGGTGCTGGAGCACCGACAGCGTGTAATGGACATAATCCAAAAACAGATGAACAAACGAAATCCGAAGAAGAAAAGCCAATAGCTCAGTCTGGGCAGCGCTAACTGAGAATTGAATTAAATTGTAATTATATAGAGAGGCGCGCCTGTCTTCTCGGGTATGGCCTTTTTGCAATCCCAGTTTGTTCACCTTTTGCTCGAAAAAGGAGGAAAAGTGTTGACGTGGTGGTATTTCACAATGATGAAATCCTGAGTGG
>BLAZ01000098.1:394858-395910 GCA_014633955.1 Acropora tenuis | reverse complement strand
AAAAAAAAACTAACGTTTGCTTAATATTTATCGCAAGGGTACATTAATTCCTTTGTCTGTGTTTTCATGTTAACTGTTCTACATTTCGTTCTAGGTTTACAGCGAGAAACTGAAAAAGCTAAAGGAACGATCGTTGGACTTCAGGTTTCGTCTGAGAGAACACAAAGCCAGACCAAAGGCCTTAGAAGCGTTGAAACAAAGTTTAAATTTGTCTAGATCATTCCTTGCCCAAATAAAGAATCTCACGGACAAGGAAGAGATCTACACTACAAAGGATTTGGATGACATCAACAAGATTATCAACGAAACAACGGTAAGGCTTTTCCCACGAAACTTACTTTTCTATCGATTTCACGTTGACTTTTTTCTGGCTTCAAGCGACACCTTTTTTTTTTCCTGTTTTGATTTCAACAGGAGTGGTTGGATAAGACCGAGAAGAAGCAGAATGAGTCAAAACTACACGAAAACCCGGTTCTGGTGGTGAAAGACATCGAGGCTAGGCAAGGGAAACTGGATCGTGAAATGCTGTACTTGTTGAACAAAGCCAAGTATTACGTCCCAAAGCCAAAGGTCAATGAAACAGGTACGATACCTTCTTTGGTGACCGCGTGGCACGTGATTGTCACGAGTTATTTGCTGGCCTTGGTGGGTAATGTGATTGGTAACTTCATGTTTGATAGACTGGTTCACTCTGTGGGCTATTGGATTGGATGCAAACGAATTTCTAGTTTTCGAAAGAAACTGTGGTGCATCGCCGCTAGGAGAGTGGGACGTGAAAATGTGGTTTTCTCAAACGAGTTCATAAAGGTCAAATTAAGATCGTGAAAGACTTCAGAGCCAATGACGAAGGGCTAACGCTCGAAATGTAAACTTTTTCATTCTTTCACGATGTTAATTCGACCTTAATCAACTCGTTTCCTGAAACCAAATTTTCTTCGACTGGAGGGCTGGTTGCCTGATGGACGAACAGACTGGCGGAACCTACACACCAACCAATTATTTCTATTTCTTGTGTTTTTTTTTTTTAGCTTCCAACTCGACCAAATCAGGGG
>BLAZ01000098.1:367358-369858 GCA_014633955.1 Acropora tenuis | reverse complement strand
AGCATGTTCCATTTTAGTACTTATAGTAGCCTCTATGGAAATCTCTCAAAATCTAACCTAGGAGGGGCGCTCTCAAAAGTAAACCGAGTTTTAGAATTATATAACTTACCAAACAATGTTACTCACATGGGATGGCGTGCATCCCAAGTTATCTCTTGAACTGTTTTTGGAATAAAGGAGATTTTGTTATGGTCGTGTGATCCTTTTAAAGCGGAAAAATAGCAACTACAAGACAGAGCAAAGCTCTCAGCTGATTCTCATGGCTTTTTAACACTTTTGGACCTTAAGAGCACATGACTTTGCGAAGTTAAATGAGTAATTAAACTGCGAAGCCCGCCATGAAATAACAAGAGAAGGATCCCAGTGAATTCAAACTCAAGATTGAAATGCATAATTAGCTTAAGGATCAACAAGCTTTATATAGGGAAAGCAAAATTGCTTTTTCCATACTTCTTCCTGAGCCATCCAATTGTTTGAGAGCAATAAAATACATTTTTCTCAGGTAGCCCATAATTACCATAACATAATTTATTTCTGATAATTGACACAAAAACCACAGGAGAACAATTTCAGAACTGCCCGTTTCTTTTAATCGCCCACTCTCAGTGGCCTCATAAAAATTAAAATAACATTAAGATGCCCGACAAACGTGCTGAGGTTGATTTTTATTTATTTTCTGTAAGCTAATAGCAACCAATTTTTTCCTTTCGCTTCTAAGTCATGTTTTCCTTCATAAATCCTTGAGTTAGTTACTATGCTTCAACTAACCCTGAGTTTCACGTGATTTCCCGTCACTTGAATTGTGGAGGAAGAGGCGGAGCTAGATGAAACGAAATAAGGCATTTTTTTCCTTCACGTGTGCCTTGCGAAGTAAGTATGATGTATACTTCACAAAGCACCGCACTTGCTATCTTAATTCTGATTGGTCGAAAATGTTCAGCCATCTTTAGGGTCTCTCATAACGAGCGCTACGGGTTGTGGGAATTCTTGAGAAAAAAGAGACATGAGTTCCACAAAACATTTTACTTATCGGAAAAAATGTATTTGTCTGTCAAATGCCCTTCCTAAAGAACAATTGTCGTCGTCTTCTGTCGTCTTTAATAAAGCTTGTGTATAAACATGCCAACACGTCTCGTGACTCTTTATATGATGCCAGTTACAAAAAAACAAGTTGAATATTGAAACTACTGAAAATGACTTGAAATTGAACAAATTACCAAGTCGAACAATGTCAATAAGCAAGTGTAACCTCTTTTAACTCCTGAACACGGCAAAGGTTGTCTAACGAGGGTACTCAATACATATCAGCAACAGAGCCTAGAGTGTTTGAGATTGTATGTATTTTAAATTGTTCAGTGTCGGCTGATTACCTCTAACAGGAACGTACAGCTTTAGCAATGAAGTGGGGGTGTGAAAACTTTCACTTTATAGTATGAGAAAGACGAAATACGCAGCCAAAATTCCTTTCACAGGTTAGTGACTGAAAATAAAAAAAAACAGTCCCTTAGCGAATTGCTATAGCTTTTCCTTTAAACTCTTCCATCTCGTATAAGCATATGTTTACAGCTTTGAGCGACTTTGGCGCCGGAAAAAGAAAATCATTTGAAACCTTACACTTCCGGTTCAATTTTCCCCACCCACCAAGGCAAGGGTCAAATCCCCACCACGGAAAGGCCTTACCGTCAAATTCCCCACCCCCCGGCCACAGATAGTAGTCAAATGCCCGAAGTTTGCCCAGGGGACGGATGTTGAAGTTTCGATTTGATTAGCGCATAAGTTAGATAAGTGTGTGTAGATGATGGAAACTACGTTTCAGAGGGGTGCGAAATTACCCTCGAATTCCACAAATCGAATTTTGGAGACCGACACGCCATAACTTGTATTGGTAAAGTATGAGTGGGGTGAGCATGAACACGTATATCAATAATTATTTTCTCTTTTGCGTTCAAAAATGTTCAGAGCTCTTCTGATTGACAGTTTGGCCATTTCGTGTTACAACAAGAAAAGGAAACCTCCGCAAAAAAATATACTTAAATAATTTAATAACAAGCCTAAATAATATTGTCTACTTCTTTTTTGCTTTCTTTCTTTCCCTCTCTCCTCTGAATTCGTGTCTAATTAAAAAAAAACAAACAAACAAAAAAGTAATCATTAGAAGACTGGAATGAATTACAATTCAGTAACCAGTTGTTCAAAGCCCGATTAAGCTAATCATGGATTACTGAAAACTTTTAATTAATTTCTTTATCTACCGTTAAAGGCTGATTTTTCACAAGATTTTCACAAGATTTTTCACAAGGAAAAGAAATTTGTAATTTATGACCTTATTGGGTGACAATTTTGTGGCAAACTCTCCTTCAGATGTAAATAAATAGCAATTAAGATTTACGCTAACCTAGGATTAGCTTAATCGAGCTTCGAACAACTGAGCCCAGAAGTAAAACAATGCAAAACAAAACAAGAACTAAACAAACAAGGAGGCGGACAAAACATACCGTGA
>BLAZ01000098.1:356912-359412 GCA_014633955.1 Acropora tenuis | reverse complement strand
TGCAGTAAGAACTGTTGCTTGAGTCAGTAAGTTTTACAGGTTACCGCCTGATAACGAGAACACTGCTTCTCTAATAGTTACACTGTATTCCAAGTTTGGACATTCACTTGACAGACCATTATTATAAATTTGAAGTATGCCAGGGAACAATATTCTGCACCTTGCAAAGTGTTCAAAAACTCCTCCAAATTTAATAGTAACATCTCTGTCTGTGACATGTTTATTGGCATTCTCATGGCAAAAATGACACCAAAACTTTGATCCTGGCTCCAACTCCCCATCTTCAACTGAAGGTCTCTTTAGAAACTTCCTTGCCTCATCAACCTTACAAAGAACACACATATGCAACAACCATTAATTTTGACAAGTTTCTATGTTAACCCCAAATCAATAAATTAGCTACCATTACTAAAAATTTACTTTATTCTTTTCTTAGTTTTCGCTTTTCTGTTCATTTTATACATCTTCATTTCTTTGTAAATTTTCTTTATGCTTAATTATTACTCTTCATTTGTCGCCATTACCTTTATTTTCCTACTCTTGCAAATTTTCTGCCTACCCTTGTTAATCAATAAAGTAAGCTATGATCATCGCAGTTAAGAACGCAATTTAAGCAATTAATTGCCTATAGAAGCCTGACAAAGTCAGGACTTCAACGGGGTTTACTTTATTTTCAAATCCGCAGTTCAATAAATGAAATGTTTCATATATCACTTTACTTGTTAATCAAGTTGCATTGTTTTATTTCTACTTCTTTCTTCTTCTTTTTTTGGTCCAAATTACATACACATAAAAGGCCACCACGTTTAGTTTCATAGGGTCTCTGTAACACTAGACAGCCACACAGATCTTGTAAGTGTTGTATTTTCAATTGGTCTTCCAGCTTCATTTTCCATTCCAGTCTTCTTAAATTTCTATGTTGTACATTTTTGCTTTCTATGGAGTTGTGTTCCTTAAGAATAGAATGCAAGGTTACTTCAAACTGTAGGTGAGTGACAAACACTTTCCCCACTTAAGTCCAGAGAAACATATACAGTAACACAAACACAATCTGCCTAGCGCTATAAACAATTATTATGGCACTAGGCTTAGAATGTGCCGGGGTTATTTTTAGTTGAGAACAAGGCTCCCTGAGAGCAGCATCAGAATTCTGTGACATTCAGGGCCTGTACATGCAAACAAATAGGAATCTCTTGCTGAATAGGGCACACAAAAGTAATAATTATTGTACATCTTGTCTTTTAATGATATTGAATGAGTGACCCTATATTCAAAAGGTTTCAATAATAACAGAGATCACTTGAATGGAGTTAAATCTGATATAGCTCAGTTAATGACGAGAAGCCAGTATTCGCATTGCTTGACGTAGTCTTGGCATTTACAGGTAAGCATTCAGCATGGTGTGCTAGTAGGCCTGTAGTATTGTGGGGTTTCTCCACCTTGCATTTCTGTGTTGGGCCTGACTCCAGCGCTTTTTTTGCCAACACTGGGTTAGCACTAGTCTTGAATGGGCGATGCGTGCACCATTGCACATGCTCGTAGCTTTACTTTGTTCAGCATACAGGGTGTTTTCATGTAGCTTGTTTTTTCTAAGCTCCCTACCCTTCCCCCCTTTTTAACAGTCTTATTTGTTATCTACCCAGTACATTCTCCAATGACCTTCCAATTCAGTGTGATGGGTACTGGGGTGGGAACTGGGACAGGGTTTTTCTGCTGGGCAGGACTCATGGCTGGATTACAAATTCCTAGGGGCGGGGGCACTTAGCTAAGCTGTCAAATGCCCAGCAGGGGGACAAAAGTAGAGAGCAAATGCCCTGCTATACATAATGGGTCAAATGTGGCCAGTTGTGAAATGCAAAAATTCATGTGTGTTCAATATTACTCTATTAGAGAATAAAATGATTTAATAAAACAACAGAAACCTATATCATGATTACGAAAATATTAAATTTTATTCAGAGTGTAAGAAAGTTAAAACCTTGAACTCCCACTGAAAAAGAGTCAATCTTCTCATATTCCATTACAGTTCGACACAGAATTATTAAAAAACAAACGATAGCAATGTTGTGGAATTTCAAATTATTTTATTCCAGTAGTTTTTCTGAAATTGAAAGCTTGCAATGAGTCTTGGATGATATTGGCAACTATTGCAAACCGATGCTAAAAATGATTCAACCACCAAAAGACTGGTAAAATTGTGGTAAAACGAAACCCACCTATAGAATGAATCAAATGCGGCCTGTTGTGAAACATGACAATTATTTATAAAGGCTCTCAATAGTTGCTTTGAAATTATGGCTTTGCAGATTAAAGTACATATTAACCCTTTCACTCCCAAGGGATTCCCCAATGACAAGTAAAATCGTCTGATGTTAGACAGAGTAAAATCTGTAACTGCCATTTGGCTTAAAAAGGTTGGCAGATTTTTCAGGGGTGCCCCTAGGGGTTGGCTAATGCCCAGCCACTAGGACATGCTAAATTAACTAAGGCTCCTTCTCCG
>BLAZ01000098.1:297828-299528 GCA_014633955.1 Acropora tenuis | reverse complement strand
TATTTATATATATATATATATGTATATATATATATATATATATATATATATATATATGTATATATATATATATATATATATATATATAAACTCTAAATTTTTTATTAAATTTCAGCTCCTTTAACTCATAATATTATTTGGATGTTCTGTTTGATATTGCTAAGGGTGATGACAATTCCACAAATTTTGTTCTTCCCACGGACCTGTGTCGCCAGTAGCAACAAAACATTGTGCCCCACTTATCAAATGGGACTTTGCTGGGTGCTAACACATGGAAATACAGTATATCCCTGCAGTATATCCCTGCAGATGTAAATGATATTGCTTGAGCAGCAGAATAGACTTAGCTTTGTCATTTTAAACTGTAACAGGCAAAACTTTTATTGTTGGTTTGTTATTCCTACAGTGCAAATATAACAAGTGCAGTAAACAAAAATCTTCTTGAGTGTCTTATTCAAGGTGAAGAAGGAAACCAAGACAAAAAGCAAAATATTGTTGCCTCTAAGGTACAGTAACAGAAGAAGATTGTCAAATTTTATTATTAACAATAGAGTGTGTTCACATGATGTCACGGCGGCCATGTTGGAGGAGTAAACAAAGAAACGATGGCCATGTTGGGGGAGTGAAATATCCTTTTAGGGATTGAAATGTGGCTAAATGCAATTTAGGCAAAGTTAAGATCGAGCCAATGCTAGTCACAGGTTGTGTTTGTGGGGTCAGCGTTTAACCCCATAGCACATGTGACTTGATGCGGGGTGGTTGCAAGGCTTTGGCGCCTTCCCTTCCCTTGCTTGTGTGATTGCGAATCGTGTGATTCTGTTGATTGTTGTGGATCACTAGTCGTGGTTTTATAAGCCTTTACAGATAAGTTGCTGCTCTTGTTGCAAACCCATGCAGATTCTAGCTGATCATAGCGGATCATTTAGCGTTTGTTTTAGCAAGTCTTTGTGGATTCTTGCTGATCTTCGCAGATCAATTTGCAGAGCTTCAGCTATTTGAGTCCCTACCCTTCCCTCCCTGTTAGAGGTTTCAAACCGTTTGGTAAATATGGTGGGTCAGGTGAGTATTTTCCACCGATCTAGGTCAGTGTGACGGTGCCAGTTGGCAGCTGCTTGCAGGGGTGGATCCTGCTCACGGTGTTGCCATGGATATCTCCCTGCCTTGGCCTGAAGTGCTCAGGCCTCTTTCCAACATTTAAGGCACCAGTTCCCACACTCATCTATTGGCGATGAGTTTAACTCTGTTTTTATGCAAATTCCTCCTTTTGTTTCATTATGCAAATATGGCTTCTGGTCACATGAGCGAACACACTCTATAAATATTACAAGATAATACTTGTTAATTCACTTGTTTGTTTTGACTTAACCCTAATGTTATTGCGATCAGTGAATATTGTTTTCTGCTTCATTGATTTTACTTGTAGCTTGATTTTGGAGCAGTTGCAGAAAGACTGTTTTCTCTGGGAACTGATAAGAACATCTTGGTTCGAAACAGAGCCCAGCTGTTTGGTTGGTCCAAAAGGTATGTATAGATGTATTGCATGACTGGCTATCAGGTTGGACCTGTTCTATCCATGTTGATGAAGACAATTTTCAGGATAGGACAGGCTAAACTAGAAACCCAAAATTTGTTATGATGCTGTAAGCATGTGACGTCAGTTACAACAAAAAGTGTTGCTTACGTTAATTTTTGTTTTTGAT
>BLAZ01000098.1:236071-237129 GCA_014633955.1 Acropora tenuis | reverse complement strand
TTATAACAGCACGTGTGCTGGTCCAATCTTACTCCTATTACACAACTATGGTATAGTTTTCAAGATAATCAGGGCCGTGTTTGTAGATAACAGGTCATGTGCTATTCAGCATTGCTGCAAGGATTTGTCTACTTTGGGTTTCTACTGTAAAAGTTTTGACTGTGAATGTTAGGGAAGGAACCAAGGGGGAGCTGCCACACTTTTCTATTAACTTTGAAAGTGATTTAGCTGTGTTGCAGGCCAGCAAAAGAAACAAATAACTATTGCATTGTGCAACTCTTGTTTTTCTTTCATGCTTTGCAACCTCCAGCATGCATCCATAACTCAATAGAGATTACTTACAAAAGTTTGAATGGTCTGGCATCAAAGTATTTGAGCAATTTGATAACTTTGCATCAGCCAAATAGACATCTTCACTCCAACACCAGTAACTTCTTGCAAGTGATTTTAGCATGAAGAAATCTTTGATTTTAATTTTCAGTGTGGCGGTGCTCTGGAATTATCTTCTGTTAGACACTATTATTAACCTTTTTAGTTAACTCTAAGTTTTCAGCATAATTTCTGTATGAATTACGTCTTCGCGATCAAAGACTTTTTGTTTTGAATATTGTGAGAGCACTGAGATTTTTAAGTAAAGTGCTTTGAAATAGATTGTTTTTATTATTATTAATACTAATATTATTATCTACATTTTTAATGAGCAAACAGAATCATTTCTGCACACTCTGCTTGTGTTTTGTCATTAGTTCATTTCTTTACATTCCTCTGTAAACAAACCACGCAACCAAATTTAAAATTCTGAAGAGGATGTCAGCACATGGCGCTTAAATTTTCCTTTTCTCTGCAGCATTCCAATCCACCAGTTCAATTTTTAGACAACGTTATTGCTCAGTTTAGATCCAGAATATCTTTTTAAAATAACAGAGTTGTTCTGTTATTATTCGGTTTATTTTCAGAATCATAAAAGAATTTTAACAGAATTATTCTTTTACATTTACAAATTGTACATTAATCAGGTGAATTATAATGTTTGAGTGGTATCCTTGTTGTCTAAAAAA
>BLAZ01000098.1:226071-228571 GCA_014633955.1 Acropora tenuis | reverse complement strand
GATGCAGCTTTATTGGCATTTTCCTGCTGTTTTTCAACTGTTCGTACTCTAAAGTCCTTGCCCGTCCCAAGACGTGCCGCTTTGCATCGATACAAAGCAAAACACTGTCGCTTTACGGTTTCTACATTTTATATCGCGAACATTTTGGACAACAACTCAATATTGTGGCAACGGAGAACTGTTAAACGTGACAAATGTACAGTAATTAAGATGCCTAAAATCAACAAATCGACACAAATGTAACATTCCTGTGGCTACCGAAAAGTTTAAACCAAAGAACCTGATTGGCTAAAAAAAAATTTCAAGCGGATTAGAACTTCTAAAGCACCGTCTGCTACATTCCTTTTCGTCTTAATTTAGTTAGATCAGACCACTCTGGTCGATACCTTTTTACAAAGCCTTGACATCGATCTGGTGAAAATTATCACGATGATCTCTATGGAAACCAATACGAGGAGGAAATTTTAGATGACTCATTATGACGGTTTTTTTTCCTTTATCCTTTATATTTCGGAAGGGTGTTTTAATTTGCGGTTTCGGACCTCGACCTCTCCTAACTGATCTATTTGTTGCCTTTATTATTACCAACTCAAGTCTCAGCAAAAAGCATTAGTTCGGAACATTTCACGTGGTCAGTGCTTGAGGCGCGAGTGGACTCAAATCGAGCTTTGACCCCAGAAAAGCGCTGAGTTAGGTTTCTCTTTCATACCCTGGGGTATTTTTTTAGTTGTTTTTCCGTTTGCATTGTTACTCTTGACGGATAAAAAAACCCCAGTGTGTTTGAGGCGAAGGAGGCGAATAGAAAATGGTTGGGAAAACATTTCATGAAACAAAAAAGTAGTGCGATTGTCACGCGTGTTCTCGATATTTTAGGGCTAGAAACGCGGATCCTCGCTATCGCGTGGCCAGAGCTCGGCAGTAGTCATAAGAGTGAATGCGAGGAGGTAGCGTGAGAGGCCAGGTGCAAATTCGCGTGAGGCAATTAACATGGTGTAGTCTGAGATGTTCTTGATTTATGTTTGGTCTGAATCTTAATTCGTCCACACTTAGGAAACCTAAAAATTGCAATTATTGTTTAAAAGATATGTAACTGGTGGATAAAGTCTCTCTCACCAGAATTTTAAAATGCCTAAATTGAACTAAATACAAAGCCTTCGTTACGCAATAGTGCCGAAAATCGAACTAACAAATTTGAAGAAATGAAATTTCCCCAGAGAAAACAATCTCGCGGAAAACAAAACGCTTATCGCGATCTCTCTGGTCGTGTAACTGATAGCCATTTCCTCAAAGATCATCAATATTTGTAAATTCAAGCATGCATCCTGTTGTTGTGCCTCGGATCAAACTGGGTGATCTGATCGGAAAGAAAACGAGTGCTAATGCCAGGGCCGATACAACCAAACCGGCCTTTTTCAGATGTAATGGAAAATTTATATTGGGAAATCGTTCATATATGAGAATTTTTTTATCGTAATTCCGGAAACTACGTTATTTGAATTTGAACACTGGTATTGGATTACAAACAAAACTCTAGAAAACTGTAACTGAGAGACAAATAGAAAATGAAAAAAATAAAAGAAAATTTACGTATTAATATGTTTCTCCGCGAATATCGAGACCATCAAGATGAATATTCTCAATAAAATGATATCAATATTCGTGAAGAAACGTATTAATGTCATGGTGATGGCCGCACCACGGGGTTGGTCTAATTTGTGATGTTGTAATGTGCTTTTTCTGCATAAATTTACGTTTCACGCAGATCCGTTGTTGCAAGATCCAGCTGCCCATACGCTTGCCGTAGAAGAAGGGCTGTGCTGTTCCTAACCACAAGTAACCAAATTTTTGATCTGGAGCTGACGCCTAAAGACGTTTGAAAAAACGTGTCAAGTATCGGAGGCCGAACAAGGTAGGTTATATGGTAGTGCGCATGCGTATGGCGACATCACTGAGCAAGCTCCGTTAGCTCTCTTTCGATCTCTTGCTTGTCTCCGATAGCAATGCCAGGGGGTATGGATTGGGTGGCTTCTCAAATTTACCCCTGCCCCCCACGCACCCCTTGGTTTGGAGATACTTAAAAACAGTGGAAGCTACCAGTACACAATACTTTCGAATCCTACCAGCCGCGCAACCTAAAAAATGAACTAAAACCCCTATTATAGCAAAATGAGTCGTTCAGTTCTTTGAAAATAACGCATAGATAATGATCGTTTGTCTGACTCTGAGAGTCGCAGTTAAAACCATGAAAGCATTCTGCTCCTGCAAGCGCAGTTCACTCTTGGTTGAGTTTAGTGGCCCTGAAAATTCTCTTGTGTAAAATGTAATCTATAAACTGGATAAAACTATGAGAACGTGTAAAACTCTCGGTGAGGCTAGGCATATCTTTTTTGTGATATAAGTTAGCGGTGTACTTGGTTTTGTTCAGGATATTGGCAACCAAACGAGGTGGAAGAATATTGCCAGTTTATATTGAGGCCAAACGTTTCTGTATTCATGAATT
>BLAZ01000098.1:193433-195933 GCA_014633955.1 Acropora tenuis | reverse complement strand
GTGGTCACTGATACCGCAAATGGCAGAATCTTGGCCTCCGGCACTGAAGTTTGGTGTTGTAAACGAAACGCAAACGCACAAAACAGCAACAAACACGAGCCGAAAGGAAGAGCCGCTGTTAGAGAGTCTAATTGACTTTTATATGCGATTGACTTTCAATCAATTTCAAGTCACTTTTGTTATTACGCGATCTATATAGAGACAATTTCATTGACAAAGTCTCTCGAAACAAAGGCATAGTAGGCGATTTTGCAAACCTTCCAAGCCAGTGATCTAGTATACCATGTTGGCGTGACTGCTTTACAGATATCCCCACATGCAATACAATTGCTAGCAACAAGAGAGTATGATACTCTCTTGCTAGCAATGTCTTACCTATCACTGCAACCTGATGCACGTATGCAATTCCCACCACAAAAAACCATCGTAGAAAGCTATCTCGTTGTGGGCATCCCATTCCCAAAGTGCAAAGCTTTCCTGACTATCTCAAGCGTGAAGGAAAACTACGGAAGCCCAGAGGGGCCACTGACCATTTTTGTTTTTTTGTTTTTCGTTTTTTACTTTTCAATTTTTTAGTTTGTCATTTTTCCAATTTTGTTTTTTTTGTTTGTTTGTTTGTTTTTTTAACTTTCAATTTTTTAGTTTGACCAATTTTGGTTTTTATTTGTAACTTTTTGTTTTCTGTTTTTTGCTTTTTTATTTTTTAGTTTTCATTTTCTATTTTTTTTTTATCAAATGATTTTTTTTTGGTGTGTTTTTTAATCAAAAAAACAAAAAGATTAAAGAGGAAAAAACAAGAACCGAAGAATGAAAAACGAAATACCAAGAAATTGAAAAACGAAAAATAAAATATTGAAAAATCAAAAAATTGTAAAATGAAAAACCGAAAAATGAAAAACCAAAGACCAAAAAAATTGTAAAACGAAAAACCGTTGGGCTAGACCATCATACTTTGCGATCAGCGGCATTAGCTTAAGTCACATAATTGTTCGGTGTATTGTAGGACGTGTTGTCAAGGAGTGAGTCAGCTTCTGTTGGTTTTTGTTGATTATCTACGGCGAAAATGGCAAGTTCTCAAAGTTCACGTTAGTTTTAAGAACAAATTTTTAATGTTATGCTGTTTCAAATTGCGTAATTCACAAGTATTTCGCTGAATCGTTGCTGCATCTCTTCGCAGTTGCCATTGATCACAAAGGCTTGTTGAGGGGTCGTTGGACCCTGTGCCCTTGTGTAGCTTACAAGCAGACTAAGATCTCTTGTCTTATTCAATTGATGATCAGCACTCATAATGCATGAATTTGTACGGTTTTTACTTGAAATAAAACAAAGCATTTTCTGGAACCAAAGTAGCATTATTTTGAGAATCGAGCACAATTTGAGAATTATTTTGGCTTTTTTCACATTTTTCGGGCATCTCTTTGGCCGAGAATTGCTAGGGGCATAAAATGCCAGTATTAGTAGCACAAACAGGAAAAGGCTACTTCTGTTGTCACTTCAAATACTAAATGCTTGTTGTCATCGCTTATGTCGGTTCCACTACTGTGCTCAAAGGCCAAATGTTTCTGCTTTTAGTGTCTGGGAGATACGATGTGACTTCTACACAACCTACACGAACGTTCACCAAGAAAATAGGCTTCGAAATAAAGCACGAAAACAAAGGTTTAGGAAGGTTTTTTGCATTGGTTGAATCAAAAGGAAATGATTCCCTCGAGTCTCTACTATGTTATTTTTGTTTTCGCCTTCTGGAAAATCATCCCATCCGCCATTTTTCCTTGGACCTCAAATATTCAAGCAAGCAGATGTGCTTGGAAATGATTGACGAACAAATGTTACGCCTATATCGACCGCAAATGATTCAGGCAGTGCTGGAACTAAGTGGCGAGTGAATGAATTAAAACTATTATGAAATAGAGTGCATCCTCCAAGCGAAACTTTCCTGATTCGTAATTGTTCCTAATTCGTAACAAAGCTTCCCTTATTTGTAATTGGATTAAAGCCACAAATAGAAATTGAAAGATGAAAGTTCTACTTTTGACGGTTAAGCCGGATACACTTGTCTGGTCTGCTACACAGAAGGGGAAGCTACAGACATGCAATCCTATTAGCTTTAAGGAAGAACTGCGAATCGACGGTCACTGAAAAACCACAATCAAAGCTCTCTTTTGGTTCTAACTGGCTTTTCGCAAATACAGTACACAAAGGGGGCTGCAAGCCTCGAAAAACCAGATAATAAGCAAAAATTACGACACTAGACGCAGAAATGCTATGTCTATTATGATGATATAACGCTAAACTTTGGTTTCAAATAAATAAGCAAGGGTCAAATTTCCATGGCAAAGCCTTTTGAAACTTAATGATTTTTGAAGATTAATCCAGACAAAGGTCAGAGCGGGCTTTGGCCGACCTTAAAGTTCTGTATCTTTGCAGTTTCATTATTTCTTGTGCTCTCCTGGCAGATCTAGATCAGTCGTGCTGATGACGATGGCGAAGGTCAAGAAAA
>BLAZ01000098.1:172689-175189 GCA_014633955.1 Acropora tenuis | reverse complement strand
CGTTTGCGTTTCGTTTACAACACCAAACTTCAGTGCCGGAGGCGAAGATTCTGCCATTTGCGGTATCAGTGACCACTGCTACTCGATAAGTAAAGAAGTCCGTTAATGATAAAGGGCTTCAAGAAAGTCTCTTTGGCGAAATTCCTCAAGACAAACTGAATAATCGAAGCCTTGATGTTGTACGCTAATTGCAAGATTGTGCTGAATGCCTTTCTTGCTGGTTTGATGCAAACAAAAGTCGTGTGTACATGAAACAGTGGCTTAGTTTACTTAGCCTGAATATGACCTCAAAGCGGAATGTGCGTTTTAGATGATAGGGGTGCAGAAGTTTCATGCAACTTTGCGACCGGTTGTCTTCATTGTGCATTAAAATTTTAATACAGACTATAATGCTTTCGATATCAATCGTTTCAGCCCTTTCGTTCTCTCTCCCTCTATCTTGGATCCAAAAAGATGTTTGCGTTAGAGGTTGGAGTCAGAATTAGGGATTCACTTAACTTAAGAAGAAGCTAAACAGAAAATGTTAGGTCAGCAATTCGTACAAACCCTTGCAGTCTCGTGGAGCCCGTGTCGGGGGCCATTTTGCAAAACACCTCTGCCTAAAGTCGTTTGGATTCTCACGCAATGAATCAATTCGTAAAACTTAAAATGAAACCTTCGATAGGACAGACATTAAGAACAGAGTTAAAGGCTAGTTAAACTGTTCATTTCAGTTTCTGATCGCTAATTTCCCCTTGATGGGAAGTTTATGTCTTTAACAGCGATGGTTTGGAAGGAGTTAAGGGAATCTATTATTTCAAATGTTTTGTTAACTACTTAAGCCGGTGCTCAGACCGGTGAAAAACTGAGATGGATAAGGTGAATATGGATGGTAAGCGGTGATGTTTGTACTGGAAGTCGCAGCGCACTTTACGACATAAGGAATTATCGAGAAATGATCAACATAACGTTAATGATGCTATTTAATAGAACATTGCCTGAGGCTATTACCAAAAAGTTGTGAGTATTGTTTCGAGATGCCTCGATGAACATCCAAGTTCAGCGGAAACGTCTTGGCCTTCAACATCTGAAATTTTATCTGTCCACGATTTCAAAGTGACAATAGTGAATCATAGCCAAAGAATAATGATGCATTCATGACCTTTGACCGAAAACGTAAACACCGATAAAAGAGAAAAATTCATTGCAAAATACTGAAAAAAACTACTTCAAATATTTCTGATCATTTTTGTCCGAAGACGTTTCGTACACTCTCTGGCTGTAGTATCTAGGTGGCTTGAATATTATTTTTTTTCGTAAAAAAAAAGGGTATTCAACCTCCATTCAAAACAGGAAAAGTTATGCGTCCGCTCTTGAATCAGTGAATGGCTATCAATTACTATCGCTTCATCTGCTTTATATACAGAGGCTTTTAGTGCTGTTAGTTTACAATAATAGCATTTCAAAGAAGAGCACTCGACAGACTAGACGCGATTTTTTTTTTATTCCTGCTGTATTGTTTCTTTTTGTTTCTTTTTCTTTCTGTTTCGTTTTGTTTGAGCTTTGGTAGTTTGTTATCACACTCGTCGGTTGTTTGTTGTCGTTGTTTGTTCGTCTTTCGTGCGGTTGGCCGCGTTCTCCATTCCTCGCCAGAGCGCTGAAGTTCACCAAGTTTTCAAGATGACTCTTTCTTTTAAGTTGACAAAATAAAGGCCTACTTTATTTCTGTGGCAGCTTCCCACGAATGACTCCCTTTGGACTCGTTGTCAGGAGGAGGTGAAAGACGATTCTTCAAAAAACGACCGCGTGGGAGGTTATATTCCTGGGGGGATGTCAGAGAAATGAGTGGCACCCTGCGGTGGCAGCAAAAAGTCATCTTTTTCTAGACCAGTCAAGTGACCTTGTTCATAACTTCTGCCGAGGTTGTCGTAAAAGTCACTCACGAACAGCAGCCCCTCTCAGGACTTTACTTGCTTTGACCATCTTTTTTCATCAACAATCAGAGCAAAGGGTTACACTATGGTGAGAGCTCTCAAGACCCAATGTGTCCCAGGTTCAATTTCCGGACTCTTTCTCATATGCGAATTGACTTTGTTGGTCCTCTACTATACTCCGAGAGGTTTTTTTTCCCGGAGTAGATTCGATTTGAATGGGTTTGGTTGATTTGTAGTCACTCCAGTCAGGAGAGTTCGAACATATAAGCTTAAAGCCTGAATTTCTTCGAGATGATCACTTTTTCACTGATCCACACTTTATCGTACTTAACTGCACCGCTCTGGTCCCAGTTGTTGAAATGGCGGATAACTAGCCACTGGATAAATCACTACCCACTGAATGGCTCAATACAATCAACAATTATTGTGCGAGGTTGAGCAAAATATCGTGGTTCGGCTACGGTAAATAATTGATCTGCTCGCCACTGACAAATCACGATATTTTGCGATAACCGAGTTAATCATAAAAATAACAATTTCCTCAATTGTGGTTGGTTTAAAAAACTCCTATTTCCTACTAATTCACT
>BLAZ01000098.1:135649-138149 GCA_014633955.1 Acropora tenuis | reverse complement strand
TGCGGACCTGCCTAAACTAATTAAATCTAAAATTATGTAAAATACAAACATGATACAATTCATAAGTTAAACAAATCAAATCAGTAAAAATTTTTCAGTAATAATAAAAATCTGGTTTCATGTTGTGTAACATTGCCTCCCTTCCTGCAATTAATATTCATGACAGTTTGCTTGGATTGTTTTAAGTTAAATTTGAAAGTAGATGGATTTGGAAAGTCTTTGATTATCTGGTAGTGCATTCCATGCTGTGGCAGATCTGTGAACAAAAGATCTACGACCCAATTCGGTTTTGGGCCTATTGAATACAACATTCAAGGATTTCCTTAGGTTATAACTGTTAGAGTGTTTTGTTACCAGAGAATTAATTTCCTGTAACCCTAAATTATATTATGCATTATGTGTAATAGTTAAGATGTGGAACTTACAAAAATACTCTAGAGGCATCCAGCCAACCTTAAGGTGGCGAAATATGAGATACAAAAACCCTCAACTTGTCGCGCAACATCGTTTCGTTGCAAGTTTTCGTCGATGTTTCCCATTTTTCACCTTGCGCCATCAACTTGGCCCGCAACAAAAACATTTGTTGCGGGCTGAAAAAAGTTGTTGTGAAAAGTAGAGTGCAGGTCTACTTTGAGCAACAAATTTTGGCTTTGTTGCTCGTTTTTCATCGAACTCACAACTTGTCACGCAACAAATGCCGCCATATTAAATCCACGCCAAGCAAATCAACCAATCAGCGCGCTGCATTCCTTCAACCCGCAACAAATGTTTTTGTTGCGGGACAAGTTGATCGTGCAAGGTGAAAAACGGGAAACATCGACAAAAACTTGCAACGAAACAATGTTGCGCGACAAGTTGAGGATTTTTGTATCTCGCCGCCTTTAGAAAGTATATCACTATCCTTAAAACTATTTGGTAACTTGTGAATCAGCCTGGCAGCTCTGATATGAATTATTTCTAGATATTTAAAGTTGGATCCAGACCCCCAGATCACAATTCCATATAAAACACTTGGAATCACTATCTTATAGTAAAAAGTCTCCAAGATAGATGTAGGTAGAAAATATATACATCTCAACATTTTTAACGTCGGCATTAAATGCAGATCGAGCTAATGCAATATGTTGAGACCATGAGAGTTTGTCATTGATTGTAACCCTAAGGCAATTGATGGAAGACACATACCGAATAATGTCCTCACCCTACTATAGAGGTTTCAAAGGACCTATGAAGTGGGTGGTACTTTAACTTGACCGTTGCTTCGGATTTACCTTCATGTACAATCAATCTGTTACTAAGGCACCAGGAATGAACCTGGTCTAAGACAGCATGTAATACTGTTGTTATGTCATCAACAGTATTCCCTACCACATAATTACATTGTGGTGTCGTCAGCATACATATAGACTTCTTCACTGGCAATAGAATGAGGGAGGTCATTAACATAAGATGCAAATAGTCTTGGTCCTAGTAAGGACCCTTGAGGGACCCCAACTCTAATGGGGTTTCTATCAGATCTAGACTTATTTACACTAGTCCCTTGTATATGGTTAGAGAGATAATAGTTGATCCATTTCCACATATCACCTGCCAAACCAACAGCCTTGAGTTTCTCAGCAAGGATAATGTGGTCCACACAATCAAAAGCTTTGTGGAAATCAATGAATGAGACTCCAACCTTATGGAGTGAATTTTTCTTTTCCTTTTTTCTCTTGCCCTCTTAGCTCTTGCTCTCTTGTGTTGGTAAAAGTCTCACTTTAGTTGGTTCAATGTCTTTTAAGAACTGTGTCTTGATGGAGCTGCGTGTGTAACTTCAAGTTTCATAGAAGGTACATACCACCAAAGGCAGTGAAAAAAACATGGTCACCACTCTCGCTTCATTTGAGAATATGCTTATATAATTTTGACAAGTGAATAATACTCTTGAAAAAAGTTCTTTTCAGTCTTCTTCTTCATAAATTTTAGTTTCAGACCGAACTTTAAGTGAATATACACTGCCACAAGACACTACCGGCGCATGCTTTGCGAAGTGTGTTGTGCGCAACAGGAATCGCGTTTCGTGCTACAGGGATCATGCAAACAAACGCGAAAAAGAAAAAACTTCACAGGGTGTAGACTCTCACGCAATCTTAATAATAATTGTCAAGTCTTTTGGTACTTGAAAGTGTGAAGCAAGTTTCAGTATCAGTGATTGTAAAGGTGATACTTATTATATAACTAATGCATGTGCTCATGCCGGGTATATGGTGGATTGGTGACAAACACAATCTGAGTTGCAGGCAAGCAGAACTAAAAAAGTGAGCTGGTGTATGTTCTATATTCGTATAATTCAATGAACCATAAGATTAAAACAATTCGTCCTGTGCCAGGCCTCTGCTGTTTGGAAGCTAGACAGCACCATCTATGAATTCCAGATTAAGCATTTAAGACAGATTGTGCGCCACGTTCGAGCAATACGTTCAAAAATTATTTACTAACAATCTACTCACAGCACAGTAAC
>BLAZ01000095.1:9716-12216 GCA_014633955.1 Acropora tenuis | reverse complement strand
TACTTCTGCTTAACTAACAAGTGAGGAGTTTTAACATTTGTCGTTTCCATGCAAACTGGTGCTATTTTGCTTGTAATCGCAGTCCTTTCAGAGAGCTCTGCAGTAGAACTAGGCGTTGCAAGAGGCTACTATCGCGAACACCACAATCTCAGCTGTAGCAGATCATTTAAGTTAAATATAAGTTAACGTCTACTCTGAAACCGATTATACCTCAGTCTGATAGACTTAGTTCTCCGAAGTACCAAATGTTTTCTACAATCATTACGTCAATCATGACAATTAAGTGCAACTGAGCTCGTTTTACACAACTGGCAAGTGACTTAAAATACTCCTAAAATGTGTGAGAGGGTGTTCTCTTGCATTCAAGAAGCAACCCATCTTATGAAGGCAAGACCATGAGTTCAAAACTGGAGGAGTTAACACTGTGGAGAGTTCAGCTGAGGATTACTTTAGCAGTTGCTACATATCAAACACTTCAAATATCGTGCGAACCTTTCAAGAAGCCCATAGCTAGGCAATTTCATTTCTACATCTAGGAAAGAGAAAGTCATAAAACAATAACATTTAAGAATGACCATACTTACAAGCTAATTGAGGCCAGTAGTGCCATAGGAGCAAAAAATGCGCAAAGAAACAAACGAAATACACAGATCGTTAGTTTTAGAAGATTGTTTTGAATTGCTTTTTATGTTGTCCAAGTTTTTTTGTCAAATGATGCAAACCTTGGAAACGGTCAGAAGCTGCACACTTTTATTTTCAGATCTAGCATAGAGGAAGTCACTCAAAAACGACATTTAGGAATGACGCATCAAAAAAAAAAGGCCAATATTTCCATAGGAGCGAAAAAAACACACAAAGAAATAAGACACACAGATGGTGAGTTTCAAAAAAACTGTTTTGTATTTCACTCTATGCTTTCCACTCCTTCGTAATTAATAAGTAACTATAAACTGATTTCAAGGAATTAACTTCTGCTTAACTAAAAAGTAATTTATGCTGTTAACTCACTCTGCCTGTGGCCCGGCTTATGATACTAGTGGTTCTAATAGTTCTTAGCAGTTTCAACAGTGTTGTGGCCCTCTACGAAGCTATGCACTTTAGTTCTTGTACTCAGTGTCAGTTTAACGAGTTTTAACATTTGCCGTTTCCTTGCAAACTGGTGGTATTTTGCTTGTAATGGCAGTCCTTTGAGAAAGCTCTGCAGGAGAACTAATTCTTGGAAGAGGCTCCTATCGCGAACACCGCAATCTAAGCTGTAGCAGATCGTTGAAGTTAGATCTAAGTTAACGTCTACTCTGAAACCGATCTTACTTCACTCTGGTTTTCCGAAGTACCAAATGTTTTCTACAATCATTACGTTTTCTTTAATTGTTGTTTCTTAGTTAAGGCAACAATTATAACAGTACTTTCATGTTTCCAATGGAATAACGTTTAAGGTTTGCAGTGACTGTATGCTGTTGAGCTTTTACCGTGAAAATTAAGTGCAACTGAACTCGTTTTACGTAACTGGCAAGTGACTTAAAATACTCCTAAAATGTGTGAGAGGAAGTTCTCTTGCTTTTAAGAGGAATGCCATCTTATGAAGGCAAGATCATGAGTTTATAACTAGAGGAGTTAACACTGTGGAGGGTTTAAATGAGGATTTAAGGGTTGCTACACCTCAAACATTTAAAATATAATGCAATCCTTGCAAGAAGCCCTTTGCTGGAAATTTTATTTTTACATCTAGTAAAGGGAAGTCATAAAACAATAACATTTAAGAATGACCATACTAACGAGCTAATTGAGGACAATATTTCCATAGGAGCAAAAAAAAATTGTACAAAGAAGCAAAAGAAATACACAGATCCTTAGTTTCAGAACATTGCTTTGTATTGCCTTTTATGTTTTCCAATTTTCTTTGACTTATACGTACTTGCAAACTTACGACCAGGTGTATTGCTTTTCCTTAACCAACAGATAACGTATGCTGTTAACTTTTACTGTGCGTGTCCCCCGGATCTATGACGCGAGTGGTTGGAACAGTTCTTAGCCCTTTGGACAGTTTTATGGACTTTTGTAAAGATTTGAGCTGTTAGTTCAGCGAGTATTAACATTTGCGCTTTCCTGGAAATCTGGCGTCACTCTGCTCGTGATTGCAGTCCGTTGTCGAAAGTTCTCCAATAGGAGCTGATAGTTGCGAAAAGCTCTTATCGCGAACAGCAATATGAGTGCTATAGCACATCGTTGAATTCAAATCTAAGTTAACAGCTACTCTTAAACTGGTTATACCTAAGTCTGTAGGTCATAGTTCTCTCTTCAAGTACAGAACGATTTATACAATCGTTGCGTTCCATTAATTGCCGTTTCACAGTTTGAGCAACAATCGGGAGACAAACCACGAACGCAACGATGGTAAAAGATCGCAAGTACTTTCAGATTTTCGATGGAATGACGTTTACAATTTAAGAGTGAATGTCCGTAAGAATCAAACATCCTTCGAAATCCGTGGCAAACCTTG
>BLAZ01000089.1:46216-47316 GCA_014633955.1 Acropora tenuis | reverse complement strand
GAAAATAGACGACACCAGTATTTTTTGCAGACACGGATACGAACCCGAGATCGCAGATCTCACGCCATAACCTCTAACCTCTATGATAAAATTTTAAAATATTATCACCCTGGCACATAGATCTGACAGCCCAAGTTCGTATCACGGTGATGACCCCATCGTAACACCTGTTCCCTTGTTCACCTGTTCCCTTACCTGTTCAAGATGGGGCAATGGAGGCGAAAAAACCGACCCACCACGTGATGGAGGGACAAACTCCCAACCCCTCTACCAAGTTTGAAGCAATTCACCCGCAACCTACCCCATCTAATAAAACATCTTCCTAAAGCCTAATTTGCATAAAATGTGGGCAAAGCCCCACCAAGAGTGGGCAGGGCCCCACTTGCCAAGTGGGCAAAGCCCCGAGGAATATAACCCGAACATGACTAACTTGAGGTATTTTACAAGCACGACCTTTAGCAGTGCCCACCACCTATGGCTCTGTGGCTTTTTCCAATATCTTGGCCTTCCGGACGCAGGTTACCGGAAGGAGACTCAGCACCTGCAGCATGCATCACAGATTAAGATCCTACTCAACACCCTGGCAGCCAAGGAGGATGACCTGGAGTGGCTGGGGGCAGAGAAGGGCCATGCCGTCTTGGTCAGGTGGGTTGACCCAGATCTGCAGAACAAGTCAAAGGCCCCTGGGACCTTAACATCGTACCGCACTTCTCTGCAGATGTTCCTCACCTACCTGACCGGACGTAAACACCATCTGAGGAGCATGCCACCTCTTTCCCCCTTTCTGAAGGACATCTTTCTCCAAATGATTCCTACTCTCATGGGGTGGAGAGCCTGCATTGACTCGTTCTCACAGGATTCCCAGCTGAGGAAGTACATTGCTGAATGTGATGCCCTCATCACAAATGAGGATATAAGAAACTTAACGAGGAGCAAACCTTACCTTGAAGGCGCCAGCATCATCGAGCTGGCAGAGACCAGTGCGACCATTTCCAAAAGACAGTTTACCCTTGTAAGGGACTATCTACTGTGTCGGCTGACGTTGGCTACTGGTACTCGTCCTGGCGCCCTGAACAACGTTCTCCTATCGGACTACGAGA
>BLAZ01000089.1:28716-31216 GCA_014633955.1 Acropora tenuis | reverse complement strand
ATGATGTCTTTGACCTCAGAGATGCAGGACCTTGTGTGGGAGTCTCTAACACAAATGTGAGATACCGAGATGCTGAAATAGCCAGACTTCACAACAGTGCAAGAGGAAACAGAATACATAGAGCAAGGGATGATTCAGGGCAGAATAAGGAAGAGAGGACAAACACAGCAATAGGTAGCAAAGTAGATAACATTGTATATAAGTAACAATTCAATTAAGCCACTTGTTTCAAGCAGTTATTAAAAGGTCTGCTTCTTTTGAACTATGCAGATATTTATTTTGTCATATAGCATGCAGTATTTAATGGAGTGTGGTTTTCAATTGTAGGTAATATATTGGCTGATGGATCCACAATAAAGTGGCAATACTATAAGGCACTTGAACGGCTCACGGAGGATGAACATGAGAAGCTTAGACTGGAGGAAGTAAAGAGTTTGGAGGCCGAGTGCATGAAAAAGATGCTTCGCAAGTATGCCATGAAATTGCTTCTAGAATAAATGTTGAACCCTCCCCATGTGGAGATATGATTGCCTATGTCATTCAGTGAACAGGTATTGTACTTCCAATATACGTACATTGCAAAGATTGTTTTTGTTTGAAATTAAACAAGAACAACATATCCAGTGGAATTTAGTACAAAGGATGTTAAATGGTTGCGTGGAGAAACAGCATTTTTGTCTTAGAGTGTTAAAATATTTTTTAGCAGTAAAAGAGAAATTTCACATCTGAGTCCAAGCGACCATATAATGTTCTATTTCATTATATAAACACCAAATACAAACCATTTCACCTTGACTGCAAAAGGCATAAACTTTTTACGTAACCAAAGCACCAGTGATCTTTTTATGTGTGAAGATATGTTTTCGCACAAAAGCTCACCTGGTATTTGATTAACAGCAATGAAAAATAGTAAATTACCTTGTACTCTTCAGTTACTGCTGCATCCAAAATGTCAGCTGCTGGTCTATTCTTTATGACTTCTCCAACTGTCTTTGCCTTTGCTAAAAGACAATATAATGCAAAAAATATTAACAAATGTGAGAAGAAAAACTAATAGCTATAATAACAGCTATAACACGCGCACGACACGTTCGCACTGTAAGACAAAAGATGCAGGAGTTATCACGGAACGACCGTGTTAGGATTTTGCTCATTAAAAATTTCCTTTGTGCTAGACAACACGGTAGAAACAATAGCCTTCGTGTGGGTAAATATTAACATGGATACCGTGCCAACTACGACATGCTTGCCGTGTAAATTATAAAATGCGTACCGTGTCAAGAACATAACATGCTTACCGTGCGAGCACATGCAGTTTTACAATACTGTGCAAAAGTAATGAGAACAACTTTTGACAAAATTTGCCAAAATTGTGTGATATTTTGAAGAAAGCGAGTTTTCGTTGATATTTCGATGCACCTATTGTTCCTATATTATTGAAATTTCGTGCAAACGTGCAAAATTTCGCATGGCATTTTGTTCCACAGACAACGAAATTTCGCTTAAAATTTCGTTTGGGTAAGCAAAATTTTGTTTGGGAAAGCGAAATTTCGCGCAACAGTTTATTTGGGGAGCAAAATTTCGTGGAACATTTCGTTTCTTGGAGTAGAAATCAAACTGAATGTGGATGAAATAAATAAGAGTTGTGCATAGAACAATTTTTAAATGATCGAGAGTTCACTGAGATTTCTAAATACACACGCACGCATTGGATTTTAAAATGGTTTCCATCCATTTTGAAACAAGCAGCCTTCGTGCTCACAGCCGACAGATTTTCCCTGGTTGCCGGCTTCTACTGAGAACCTTGATTAACCAGAAATCAAAAATATAAAAAAATCCGGCGTTCGAAGCTCAAGGATTCGTAGCCAATTTTCGGTACGCCAGCCTGCAGCTGTCTCGCTGTTTGCTCGTCTCTGATTGGATGATGTTTTCTTATTAGCCAATCAGAGACGGATAATGGTATGAAAGGAAACCTCTGGGTTTCCTTGGAGCTTGACTGCATGCAGTTTGCTAAATGCTGATAGAAGTAATTAAGATGCCATGAAACAAAGTCCAAAACCTTAGCGACAAATAACAAACGATATTTAATCCGTAATTTCACTCAGCCATACAGAATATCACAGGAAAACGGGAAATATCGCAAAAACTTTCGAGGAAATGTAACGCAAAATTTCGCTCATCTGCACCAAATTTCGTACTATCAGATCAATATAGCTGCCTTGATTTCAAGGAAATAACGCCGAAACTTCGATGTCATTACTTTTTGGCAATACTGTATTGATCTCAAAACGTGAGAAATTTGACAGCTGGGGATATAGATTAAAAACTCGATCAATGGATATGAATATGCTTATATCTTGTGTGTACAGAGACAGGCGAACTGGGCCATATTAAAATAGTCTAGCATAGAAGTGGGCATCCACTGAACTCGGTAATATGGAAAGCATATAAGGTCTTAGCTGGAAACTTATAATCGGAAACTTGTATCACACACCTTTTA
>BLAZ01000089.1:21216-23716 GCA_014633955.1 Acropora tenuis | reverse complement strand
AGACTACGATCTGGACAACTGCCTAGAGATTTTTTGGTCACGTGATCTCAAGAAAAGAATGTCATTGTTATTAATTATTATTATTAGAGAGATTAAGACTTGTGTATAATTAAAAATGGCAAAGTTATGCATGGTTAAAAATTTGCTGTTTATTAAAAATTGATGATAGCTATGGTTATCAAGCATCTATTAAAATTGATAAATAAGCAAGAATACTAGAATTTTCATGGTTTTAAGATAAAGCAATAGCCTGTCGTTAGCCATTGGCACCAAATAAGAATCTTAATCTCTCTTTTGACATTCAGATATCGTTAGAAATTTCAACAAATTGAATGTTCCTTCAGTGAGGGCTTACTTCTCCAACCCCACTGTAGTCAAGTCTATGAAAGCATGAAAAACAATATACATCAAATGTATTGTGTACCTACCCCCCTCTCATCTCTCAAATAAAAAGTGATGTTTAATCAGCAACCATTCATTGGCATTGTTGTTTGATTTGATAACAGGTGGGAAATCCTCACACAAGTAATGATGAAGTTCCCATTTTTGGGAAGGTCGATCAAGTATTAATAGTTGGACAAATTGTCTTACTGAGCTTCAAAAGATTAAGAGTTTAAGAGTGTGTCAGCCATTTAAATGCATATAAAGTTGTTGAGCTAAATGAAATTGCTTGCATCAAAAAAAAGGAGCTAAAAGACTTCCATCCTTCAAAGTCTGTTCCAGGGCTTTGGTAGGTTTTCTCAAGACTCATTTGCTGATATGTCGAGGTATGGGGTAGACTGTTTGTAATCATTTTGGGTGTACATTCATGATAGGACTAGACACACACTGCCATTTCTTTGTGTGAGTGGTATTTACAAGCTAGGTGGAAATTTATGGCCCACTTTGGAAAATCCCTGTTTTATCTCAGCAGCATCCCTAATACCAGTCCTTGTGAGTTTTGATTGAATGCAGAGTGCATCATTGTTCGTTGCCTTTCAAATGTGTCAAATGCGTAGTTCAAGTAACCACTGATGTTAAAGGTAATATAGTTTCATACCAACAATCCAAGCTTCCCTCCCTTGATCAGCTGCACGCCCAGAAAAAATCTGGTTCTTCGCTACTTAATAACTTGCTCTTCTCATCCAAGGTACAGTGGAGTATGATACATTAGATCTTGCAGAGTTTGTTAGTGGCTATTTAGAGTTCTGCAAGGCACAGCAAAAGGCCTCGAAAGCTTCCCTTTTACACCATTTGCCGCTTTTAATGGATCATGCTGTCACTTATTCTTGGCCGAGGGTGAGAAATTTCACTTGTCTGTTAACAACACTGTGGAGCACCGTTATTCAACTTGGAAAAGTGTCAACATCATCCGTGAGCGATCTCAAACTTTCTTTTCACATCACAATCTTTGTTCCAACTTCTCACCATCACGCAGCCTTGGCTTGATGCAACAGTCCCGTCATAAATCCAAAGACCATTTTTGTAAGGAGTGGAATAACTCTGGCAAATGTAGCTGCTCCATTGCTGATGTTTCTTACAAGTCCACTCATCGCTGTCGTGTTTGTGACTGGGTTGATCATGCCATGCTGATGTGTCCCAACACAAATATCCCATTGCATCTCCTCATTCTCCGCCTAACCAGGCAGCCTGACTATCCTCCTTAGTTGCTCTCTGCAATGACATAAAAACAAGTGTTAATCATCCTTATTTTGCTTTTGCCCATGAGTTGACGATATTGGAGAGCTTTAGCATGTCCTTGTACAAAGAGAGAACAAGGTCACTGGTGCTGCAGAGAGTTTTCAGAAGGGAGCTTGTCAAGGACCTTGTCTGTAGCTCTGGTATTCCTCCTTCTTTTACTCCAAGAGGCCATCCGAGGAGGTCAGTAGAATGATTAAGTCAACTCCAAGCTGGACGGCATTTCCCAGAAAAACTTCAGGGTTCTGGGAAAAAGACCAACATCACAAGGTCATACATTGCTTGTTTTCCTGCCCAAAAGAGGATTTCGGCAAGAGTGGGAGAGAAGACGAAGAGGCCTTGGAGGGAATCTAGTTTCCGATGCAGTGTTTGCAAAGTGGCACTTTGAATTCAAGACTGTTTTCAACTGTACCACACTATGCAGGACTATGTTGCTGTCTATGTTCTGAGGCATGATAATACATGTAATAATGATGACACTGATGATTAATTTGTTTATTGATTAGAACTATTTAAAGTGCTACTTTGATCAAAAATTGACTGCTATTTTTATCCATAAATCAAAAGTACTCATGTTTAATACTTACCATGCCAAGCTTCAAGTCTTTATGTCCACGAGAAGTGTAATTAATTGACTGATAATTTCTGGCTTCGGCACAGGGAGCAGAGGAGTCCTATATGACCGTATTTCTAGTTAAATTCATCGTACAATTGAAGCGCGAATCGATCTGTATAGAAATCATATCCTATTCTCACGTCGAATGCCCCATACAGCCGTCACTGCGGGCTAATCACTAGTGGTGACTAACAGTAAGAATAGAGA
>BLAZ01000086.1:63764-66264 GCA_014633955.1 Acropora tenuis | reverse complement strand
GGCAACACGACCCCGGTATGACCTTCTTCCACGAAACTTGGAAATCCAAAACCTTTCTCAAGTAAAGCTCACTGTGCGCCAATCCAAGATTCTTGGCACGGGTTTTAAATTTAGACCTTCATTCAGACCCCCTACGGAAGCTCAGATCTGGAGATCAAACATTTTTGTCACAGAGTCTGCCTCCAAGATTTGTTTGCTCATCAGCCACAGGATCCTGACTTCAATCCACGATTGTACATGTTTAATGGCAGAGAAACTTTTTGAATTATGCAAGGAAATGCGGAGAAGCATCTCTGAATGCAAGCCGCATTGGAAAGGCAATCTTACAAGCCACGACAGAGCAGAATTGCGAGAGCTTAAGCACAACCGCACTGTCAGAGTTTTACCAACCGACAAGAACTTACTTGTGTACGGACTGGGTGAAACACAAGACACTCAGGCATCTACACGATGAACTCTAATATGCCAAGGTCACTCTCGAGGACTGGTATGCTCACCGTGATAATGTAATTAAGCCTCGTGAACATAATATGTCAGTTTATTGTCTCTAATGTAGCTACTAGATTCCTCTGTAGTTACGATCATTTTGTTACTCCAGCTAAATTCTATGTTATTCCCAAGATACATAAGACGCCTATGTTGGGAAGACCTATCGTGGCCTCTCACTCATATATCACCAGGCCAATAAGTATTTTTGTGGATGAACTTATCAAGCCTAAAATACGTATGCCAACCGTCCTTAGGGATTCCAGCGAGTTGATTCCGTTATTGGAAAACGCGGTACTGCCTAATTCCAACTGCTTTCTAGTCACCGTTTCACGTCGTTTCCCTTTATCTTAATGTGGATGTTAAGAAAGCATCGGTAGCCCTCGATTTACTCCTTCACGCCGGACAGGCACCCGAAACTCCATTATTGGTTCAGCTTGCTAGACTTGCCTTAGAGAAGAATTATTCATCCTCGGAGTTTAGCCCGGACATCTTCCATCAAGAATACGGTATCGCCATGAGAACCCCATTTGCCGTCACGGAAGCTAATGCATTCATGTATCTTCATGAGAAACATATTGTAGAAAGATATTCTTCATATTCTCTACAAACGATTAATTGATGACATTCTGGCTATCTGGGATGGCACCAAAGATACACTTCTAGAATTTCTAGATGCTCTTAATAGCAAACCAGATCGTGTAAAACTTATTACATTAGCAATAGTAGCATTTCCTTTCTGGATTCTCTCCATAGAGACATTTCATCTAATGAACTGCATTTTTCTACTTTTCAAAAACCTCTTAACAAATATCTGTTTTTCCCTTTCGAGTCGTTTCACCCTTCCAGCAATAAGAAGGCCTTTATTAAGGGGGAATTAATGAGGTATGCTAGAAATAGCTCTTCCTCTGCATCTTTTGCTGAGACAAGGAAGAAATTTTGGAAACGGTTGTATGGTTGAGGGGGTACCCATTCAGATTTTTGCTCCCACTGTTTCGGGCAATACGATACAGCGACAGCACAGGATGGCTTAGTAGAAAACCTTATAATAGGTTTACCGGTAACAAGACTATTGTCTTCAAAACCACTTCTAACTGCAGTCACGCACGCTTCAAGCGTGTTATCAGCCAAATACAACCACATTTGGATTGCACTGTCTGTTACAAATCTGCTGTTACTTTAGCTAATCTATGTAAATAAGAGAGACAATTTTTGGCGCCCACAGTTTTAGCTAAAACTGTGGGCCCCAAAATAATATTATGTCACAAACAAAATATGTCACTCCTATCACACCTTTCTGCCTGTTTCCTGCATGCAAATCCGCTCTTGTAGGGCTACAACAATCAATCAGAGAGCACTAATAAGACGTTAACTCGCCAGAAAATAGCTATGGAAAGAAACGACAGAAGTAAAGTTAACTTGACAAAGTTACAGCTTACGAGGGATGTTTGGGAGCAAGTAGATAGGCACCAACAAGAAGAACTGCAGGTAGCTATGTGTGGGTTAAGTGAGGAGTACGAGCTGGCAGACGTCGTTGCTCATCTGGCTGTTTCAGCGGAACAATGGACCAAAATCAAAGGGAACATTACGGTCTTAAATTCAACAAGCTATCTGTTAAAGATGCTTCAAAAGGAAAGACTATCGCAATCTCCAATTTACCTGACAATATGCAACTAGAGTTCAAGGATTTTTCTGAAGCGAAGTGGCCACATGAATTATTCAAGATATTCGAGAAGTCTGTGAGAACAATGGAGAAACTCTGGGGTCCATGCTAGCAGAATGTTCGTTTATGGTGATGGGAAAGGATGGTCAAGATGTTCGCGAAACAGTGAAGTGAGAGAATGATAATGGTCAGAGAATTAACAATACACAGCTGCTTGAGAGATTTGAGAAATGAGACCAGTCTAGAATATATTGCAAATGGTATTGGGCAGTGTATTAACTTCAGGAATTTAAACATCAACTCCTTGAAATGAGTCAGGGATGTTTCATTTACTAAAGACATGTTGCACTT
>BLAZ01000086.1:41264-46264 GCA_014633955.1 Acropora tenuis | reverse complement strand
ATCTAGATGACGGTCTAGAAGGGAAAATCTAGACCCCAGTCAATATGGATTTCAGCCAATAATTTCATGAATTTTGTATTTCCCAGTCCTTGTGACACAGGTCCATATAATAAGTGGAATAATAATGCTATTTTCTCCATCAGGAATGATTACAGGGACAAATCTAGAGGGAATTCATGACAGATATGAAGGAGTTCTCGAAATTTTCCACAACAAGAACTGCTCTCTTGCACAAGCCATGAGAGACTTTGCTGTCCCCAGAAATACGGTCCATGATTATATCGGTACGTGCGAATTAAAAATGATCGACACTGAAAAGTACCACTTGGTGGTACAGCAGGAAAGAGGAAGAAAAGGCACCAATAAAAAATAGAATTACGTTGCCAGGAAGCCTTAAGTGGGTACAGGGCCCAGGCACACAAACTGAAAGAAGAAGGGAAGCAGTCCCTTCTATCCAAATGAAAATTTCTATGCTGGAACGTAACTTCTTATCTAGTTTTTACGTACTTTACTTACTTACTTTGCATTTTTTATGTTGTCATAAGCCGTAATGCTATGTTGTTACATTACTCTTTTCAAGATGAAAACAAGTAAAATAGAAAAAAATAATATGTCTTCCTTTCCGTACACCATTAGCTAATTTCCATGATTTAAATTAAAATGCATTTACATTTGTAATGTTATAGTAGTGACATTTACAGAGGGAAGAGCTATGTACAAAAGTTGAAATTGTGAAATGTAACAGTTATTATAATAAAGTGTTAAATATTAAACGTACAAAGTGAAATTTACCTCAATTTTCATTCCTTTTTGCATGCTCACCGCACACACCACTCATGTCGCCATGTCATAAATCAAGCACGCGCGCTTAGCCAGAGAAATATTAGGGAGTATAAGTAGGGCTTGCTACCGCTTGCTTTAACATCACGTGCAGTTTACTTGCTTAAAGAAGCATTGTCCAGAGTTATAAGTAAATTTTTTCAATGTGCAGAATCACCTTTAAATTGCTAAGTTAGAAAAACACCAACTAAGTAATGAACCAAAACGGTGCGAGGATGATTGGGGATGGCGATGATTAACACGGATTACAAACAACGAAATTGAAAAATTTAGGCTCTTTTCTTTCCATGGATCATTTAAATTTCCTATCCTGATGTTCTCCAGAAAAAAAAAAAAAAGAACACTCAGTTTGTGAGAACTTACAAATATTTTCCCCTTTCCTACTCTCCTGTGACCAAAGTTTTCCTCGACTGTGAAAGGGCAAGACTAGTATGTATTATTTTTCAAGGCATTTTTTACCGCAAGGAGCAACATCAGCTGCAAAAGTTTACGCTTCCCCTGAGAGTATACTATGGGTCATAACAACAGCAAAACGCCCAGTGAAATCAGCTTATTCTTATTGTATTAAACACTATCGAATGATGTATCGAGAGATATATCGACCGATGTATCGAAAGATACATCGATATATCGGCGAAGTATCGGTGAACATCAACTATAGCGACGGATAGGAGTGTCGGTCGATATATCAATACTCCACCAATACACGGTCGAGATGTTGACCGATATAGCGATCGATATAGCGATCGATACATCGGTCGCGGCCCCCCATAAGATACATGATCCGTTTTACATAATTGTCTTAAGAGGGTCATAATTAACACGTGGTAATATA
Source organism: Acropora tenuis (assembly GCA_014633955.1). Lineage (NCBI taxonomy): Eukaryota > Metazoa > Cnidaria > Anthozoa > Scleractinia > Acroporidae > Acropora > Acropora tenuis. The sequence continues at coordinate 44,589 of BLAZ01000086.1, read as the reverse complement.
TGTATGTCTTACACTTTGCAGTGTAATTTTTAGTGGATTAGGCCTAAATAGCAATAGGTAATGCATTTTCACATCACTTTATTAACATTAAGCTGAAAATCTTGATGAGCCGTCGACCGATATAGTGATCGATACATCGGTCGCGGCCCCCCATAAGATCCATGATCTGTTTTACATAATTGTCTAAGGACAGTCATAATTAACACGTGTTAATATATGTATGTCTTGCACTTTGCAATGTAATTTTTAGTGGATTAGGCCTAAATAGCAATAGGTTATGCATTTTCACATCACTTTATTAACATTAAGCTGAAAATCTTGATGAGACGTCGACCGATATAGTGATCGATACATCCGTCACGGCCCCCCATAAGATACATGATCCGTTATCTGTAGTGTTAGTTTTCCCGCGGTTAGCCCCACGTGTAATGGACTGTGGAAACCTCAGTTCCTATTGTTGGTTATCCCTTATCTAACAATACACACATTGAACAATCCCATCTCAGCGAGTACACACATAAATGCCAGTTTTAAGAGGGCTAGAGGGTAGTTGGCCAGCAGCTACAGCAGAGAGCTGAAGTTTAACGCAAAAATAAACGAAGTGAAACAAAGTGAAACGCTGAAGCTGTGACTACAAAATCTGTCCCGTAACAGGAGCATGAACTCATGAACTCCGTCTTAGAGTCTTCTTTTGAGCATGTTTTGCAAACACTAGGTTACAACGCTTGACTTCTCGTGTCCCTACAGGTATTTCATTTCGTTTTCTGCGATGTCGAAAATGAAACTTCAAATTTTAGCTGAGCAGGCCATTGATGGCAACCAGGAGGCAATGGAATATCTTCAACTCAAGGAAACTGCCTTGATTGGCTCTAAAAACGAGGCAGTCACCTGGGAGACTGTCTACTCTAATTATAATTACTGTGCTCGCAAAGTTGGGCTTGCACATCCTGCGTAGGACATCTTGCATGGTCCCTAGGCACATGAATTGGATTGACAGACATCATTACCAGTGCGAGTTTCCATCAATCTCCACAACTTGCCCCATCGATAACCTGGCTTCCATAATGTCAGTTGTGCTTCAGGATGTGCCCTCCCTATCTCAACAGGAGCAAGGACTTCGACTCCAAGATGTCATCAGAGGCAGATGAGGAGGAGGAGCCCAGCCCTAAAAAGCCCAAAAAACCCATGGAAAAAAATCAAAAAAGGAGAAACGGAGGAGACCTGGAGCCACCACGTGAAGACCCAGTGTCGCATGCCTGGCTGCGAAGCCGTAGTATGGGACATCAAATGCCTTCTCAGGATCCACATCAAGAGAGGTGAGCTCCGTACAGATGATGTCAATGGTCACGCTGAGATCATGCGTCACGGTGACCGCAAATTCGTGACTTCTGCCAACAACCCTGAAATAAGAGGGGAAAAACCTAGAACCAGAAGAGAAAAATGGTGCCCTGTGGCTGGCTGTAAGACCATCTCCGCGAAGCTGGATAAACATCTATTAAGAGCCCACCAGATGAGGATAGGGTCTGTACCCTACAAAATGTACATGAGGGAGGTCAAGCTGTACATGGGCATGATGGAGCTGGATGAACATCCCCACAGAGTGCTAGCCAAAGCTCAGCCATCAACATCATCAGCTGCATCTCAGTCTGCCGAGGAACCAGAGGCAGCAGCCTGCGAGAATGATATATCCAGCAGTGAGGAAACCAACATCTGCTCCCCATCAGCCTCGGAGTCTGGCTCTGAGTTTAACCAGGAGTCACCATCATCTGACTCCAGTGATGACCCCGATGAGGCCCATCGCGTCACAACCTCTTCCCAATTCAAAATGTGGCATACGTTGTTCAATCTGTCCCCATTACCTCACCCCAGATCTCCTCTAGGATGTTTGATGGTCTTTGGTTTTTTGTGTCTAGTGTAGACGCTACACTAGACACATTGCATTAGAGCTGTTCTGGATTGGATTATGCTTCATGTAGGACAAAACATGACGCAATGCTACTAAAGTCGAAACCCTGCGTAATGTAACCTGCATAATGTGTCAAGTCGAGAATTTCTATTTTGTGAACGCAAGTTTTGGGGACCAATTGAATTTGAAGAAGCAAATGTCCCGAGCTTTACATTGTCGATCGTCGTAGAAAACCATGTGCTTTGTTGTCATTTGCTGTACTTTGCTGACAGGGCTGTTGAGAATCACCACTCCACTGCTTTGGAAAATAGAAATTGTGCATCATAAGTTCCATTTGGGTAATATAACAGAGGAGCAGTTGCAAGAGTTCATATTATCATTTGACTCCCTGGAAATAACATATATGACTTTTTCGCATTTAAAGTCCTAGAAATATCCAATTGATTCATTATCACAACTTTATATCAAATGTCTACAATAAACATTGAGTTGTTGCGCTTCATGTAATTTAGTTAATAAGACCACTTTTTTTAGCATTCTATGTTATTTCTAGAATCTGCTGTATAGTGGAAGAACACTAGAATTGTTTTAGAAAATTTATATTCAAATTCATTTCTCACGTTTTGGAGATGATTCAACAAACAAGCTTCTCTGATTGTTGGGTTTCGGTTTATTTCTTAAACAAAACAAGGGCATACTGTGCATACTGTGCATACAGAACGGACTATGAGTTAGATGTGGATATAGATGGAGTAAAAAACGAACTTTTGGCTTTTAACCCTTCGAAAATCAGACAAAATCAAAGAGGAACTGCATGGACAACACAGGTGAAGGAACTGGAAAGGAAAAGGGAAAGGAAGGGAAAGGACAAAAAAAGAGTGAAGGGCCCGACACGAGGAAGACCAGAAGAGGATGTGGCGCGAAACAAACGATTTAAAAGTGAAAGAGTCTTTTATTATGGAGACTTTAAAATAAAAGTTTTTGATGAGTATTGTATGTGCTAGTTTAGGAAAAAAATACTGGAAATTTTTAATGACAACAATGCTAGCTATTAAAATCGTATTTACAATTAATTTTCTTTAAATAAAATTGTCAAAATTGTCTAGCAAGTATAAGATTAAAATGATACAGACACATCTCATCTGATCTGGCTTGGTCAAAGTTTTTGTCTTTCTGTGCGATAAAATTATTATTGTGTGGTCCCATTTCCGTTCCTAAGCCAACGCCTGTATGGATATCTGACACTTCAGTTGTGTGCCGTCCTTACCGGGAAAGGTGCCTGAAGGCGGAGTTTGTTCGTTTTCCTAAACAGTATGTTTTACCCTAAAGATAGCGACTGTAACTAGTCACCGCACAATCAAAATTCCTGAAATATCCTCACTTGTTTGACAGTAAATTTTGTGCGGCAATGTTATTGAT
>BLAZ01000085.1:120703-123203 GCA_014633955.1 Acropora tenuis | reverse complement strand
CAAGCGGCGCTATATTTCAGTTCCATTGAAGGTTAAGGATATCATGCATGCACAGGACAAGAAATTAATCAAAACTAGGGCCCTTAGCCATCATCCATTAAACAAAATTCTGCTGAAGCCTAAACCCCAGCAATATAATTTGTGTCGCAAGGTTTGCCTCCGCCCAAAGATTAACACCAAACGTTTCAAGAAGACATTTGTGAATAGGCTTATTTTTGAGTACAACCTGTTATAATCATATAACGTTAAGTTTTTGCTATAGGTATGTTATTGTAATTTTACTATATAGTTCTTGTATTTGTAACATAGGATATGTATTTTTTATCTTATGGTTTTATTAAAGACCTCTACTTCTAAAAACTTCTACTATTCCTGGAAAGTGTACATTTAACACTTAATGGTTAACTAAGGAAGGTTGTGAATAGGTTTAGCAAGTAAAAGATGATTCGCAGAAAGCATTGAGCATGGTGTGCTACAAAACTTTCATTTAACAATGGGCCAGAGTGCACTATGTTCGCATGTGATTTATATCATTAGTTGAGTGCATTGCAGTGCTCGAAATTGCGACCAATACAGTCGCATTTGCAACTTAATTTTTTCCCTTTGCAAATTTGCGACTTATTTTTCCTCTGCTCTTTCGAAACAAAAAGGTTACCACACACAAGAATTGTGGGCTCATATTTTGTTTTGCAAAACCGCTGACAAGAAAATGCAGCGTGAAGATTCTGTGACTACTGAATCTGGGACTAAAAGTTGCTAAAAGTTGCTAGACTAAATTTTGGTATCCTGTCGCAAAATTGCGACTGGAATTTTTCGTTAATTTCGAGCCCTGCATTGGTGGTGCTATCTGTCGTTATAGTAATAGTAATGTGGGTTTAAAATATTTGATTCTGATGCAAGTTATTTATGCTGTAGAGGGCATCCTCAGGGTACATATGAGCTTCAAGTATCACCCCTTAATAACTTATTGAATTATTTTCAAGGTTACATAAGAATGTTACGGTGTGTTTGATGTGAAGGGAGTAAAAACATGTGAAGTTAAGAATAACACATCTCACTACACTGCCCGTGAAACCTCAAAATTTAATTATAGATGTGCAGTATTTTCATGTGCCACGCTATAATAAAATCATCTGGTTATTGGAATCTAAATACATTATGAAGTATTGTAAACAGTGCTGAAAGACTGTTGAATGTTCATCCCTGACAAAAAAAATCACCAGCTGATTTACCGGAAATTATTTAATGTTTATATGGAGCTGACACAGGTTTAGATATTTTAAGTGGTGCCAGTGAAGGATTATTGCAAAGGAAGGCAACCTTCTAAAATGTTATGATATGTTAGTACTGTAATAGTGCTGCAGCAGGATTTGTTGCATCAGTTGCATTTTGAAACCCACAAAAATGTCTTAGTATGTATATTCATTGTTGGTTTATAATGAAGGTCACATACCTCCAATTCAGTGCACAAAAAACATAAACAGTACAGCCTTACCTGTTGAAGTCATTAGCAATATTGGATAGCAATGCAAGTGTACAGCAGGGTATAACATGTAGAAATTCCAAGTGCATGCAGTACTGCATCTAGGTTAAAAGTAATAATTATACCTGTTTTATCACTGTAAACTTGAAACTACCAAACTTTACCTTACTTATGATATTTACAATATTTGGCCAATAGCTTGAAATATGGAATCTGATCCAGGAGTCTTTGCTTCAACAAGAGAGGGCACCAACTATGCTCGTCTGTGCCATCTTCTGACTGATGTTGGATGTACTGTCCTTTGTGATATCTTTGACAGTATACACCCTCCAACCAATTTACATATGATTTTGTCAAGTCCTTCAGTGTTATCCGCATTGCAGTCCCTAAAAAGTAGAAGAATTTTGACGCCCTTCCTGTGGAAGAAGCTGTTCCCACCTGTTACTTCAAGTGTGTCATCAGCCAACTTTGATATTACACTTCTGATGGTACTTCTGAAAAATATTTGTGGTTTGAGTCCACCTGTTAGTACTGGCAACTGGGACAAGCTTCCTCCTGACTCCGATAACAGTACTGAAGCAAATATAGTGAGAATCCGGTGCTACAGAAATGATGTCTATGGCCATGCTACCAAGGCCTCAGTTGATGATGAAACATTCAGTGCATTGTGGGAGAAAATCAGCAGTGCTATCCTAGTGCTTGCATCTGGAACAAGTGACAGTGATATGTATAAAACTGACATCATCCAGTTGAAGAGAGCTGAGTGCATGGATCCTGATGCTGAGGCTCACTATAAAAGTTTGCTCACTGAATGGAAGAAAGATGAGGATAGTTTAGAGGAAGTGTATGCAGAACTGAAAGGTATGCCAATTCCCCTTTTAACAGGCAGCCATCTTAAAGTCTATTATTTTGAAACTTAGATTTGTTGCTTTGTTTAAATAATGAAATACAAAGGGATTGTCTCTTGAGATCCCAAGGCACCTGCAGGGGTATTGTGGAACTAAATGTATTTCCAAC
>BLAZ01000085.1:78009-85509 GCA_014633955.1 Acropora tenuis | reverse complement strand
AGCGTAATTCATATTAACTTTGTTCGCTTGCTCTCCTTTTGGCACGCGTGTATATTATCCTTCAGCACGTGCGGATGTCACTTCTGTTTGAATTGCTACGGTTATTTACGATTAAAGTCGTAGCGCGCGCTTTCGAATTTCAGTGGCATGGTAGAAATTTTAACGGTTTTCTTCATTCACCCTGAAGAAGACTGACAAGTCGGTTGAAATATAGGTGTTCTTCAACACCGTGTCTTGTCTTCATTTGTGTTTTATATATTGTTTTATGAAGATACCATCTGCACATATTGGATGCTTGTGAAAGACTTTATATCTATTTATAAAGTAGCCACGTTAAAACAAACACTGTGATTGGTCAAACCGAGTTCATTATAACTCCACAATGCACGCAGCCTACGTCACACGCGTGCATTATATATCATCATATGCACACAACCTTCGTCAACAGTGATCTTGTTCCTTGCGAAATCTGACAAAATTTCACGGCAAAATGTTTAGCGGCGTGTTCAACTCCTGCACTCCTACATTCGGTGCAGGTAAATTTGAATCGGCTTCAAGACGTAAAAAAATAAACTGTTTGAACTTTAAAAAATTTTTTCAACTTTGTGTTTCGCTTTTAGAGATGATTTCTATTCTTTTCGGTTCTTGTCATTGGTTAATTATCATCCAAATTTTGAACCAATAGATTTTAAGCTTGCACATGTAAAGAGAAAATTAATGTTGACAATTAAAATTCGCACTCGTTTTTGTTGTCTGACGAATTCTTGTCCCTTCGTGGTCGTTTTTATTTTATAAAAGAAATAAAAGAACTTGTTCCTCGTGCATTGTCGAGTTATATAAGCACACGGGAATTTTTAAGAACACTCGAGAAGTATATATATATATATATATATATATATATATATATATATATATATATATATAATGTAAAGGCTTCGCTCTTGAGAAAAGTGCTGAATTTATCGGCTCTGAACTGTTGTAAATGGTCAGTGGTCTCGTAAAAATTATATCAATCATTGCTTAACCAGAGGGAACAGTATTAAAATACCTCACATAGATGTACAAGCTGAAGGAGGAGAGTTTCAAACATCGGTGCCATGTGCGAATTTGATCAAAATGAAGATACAGGATGCAAAGTGGTGTCCAGTGTCCTTCCGTAATTTTTTAGTACCTCATTGCGCATGTGTCAATTAAGACTTGAATTCTTAATGAATTACACACTTTGTCCGTGTTGAAGTTGTAATCGGATTTTTGATGGTCGCTTGTTTCGAAGGAAAATTTTTATCCAGCTTTCTCTATTTCATGACGTGTTCATTGACCATACTTGGTCGTGTAGATATATGAGGTGATAGCCTGTGTCCTGCGAGCCAATGAAAATGCTAGAAATCTGATATCCGGGGTTCAGTTTTTAATAAATATATATATTTAATATTCAATCTTTGTTCACTGTAAAAAATCCACGCGTGCGATTGGTTGAAATCGGTCATGTGACTGCTCTTTGTGTGTCGATACTGCAGAGTTTGAGTGCGGTTATCAAAAGCTAAGAAACATACTGCTCGTATGCTTGGAAATGCTCCCAAAGACCATTCGATACCCTAATAAACTGGGGAGGACCTCGACGAAAAGCATTGGAAACTGGCTAAAAAAAGGCATTGTCTAATGACTTAATGTTGAAAAATGAGAGAGGAAGACAAGAGTTTTAGTGGGATGATAAATTAGTACAGTACCTCTTCGATACATTATATTTTCCGAATTCAACTCGCTCATGCTTTGATTTATGCCCATTTATGCCCAGTACATGCTGCAAAACAACATTCCTGGATTTCCTAGTGTCTCAAAAAGAACAGGAAATGCGTAAAGTTTCCACAAAGACTACGGTGGCTACTATCCCTGAATTTTTTTATTCTGTGCACAAAAATATATTTTCTGCTGATACTATAAAAGTAATGTAAAGCATGATTTTCTCTTTATTGAAACTATTGTGGCATTGAGGAATACTGTTCATGCAGACTTGCAACGATTATTTATTTTCTCATTTTTCATTGTTTGTATATTATGTCTATACATGCGTTTCATTGGCTTAATTGTGGACAGTAATGTAAATTTCTTTACCTGTAACAAAGAGAAAATAGTGAATTTATTGCCATCATTTAGTCAAAATATTATTTGTAGCTTTCCTGTTTTTCTTCTATCCCATGGTGTGGAAACTGCTATAATCATGTCTGAATAGAAGGTTATTATAAAGACCATGGTAATATGTAGGATATTGTGGCCATCGGAGTCTAGAAATAGTGTTGGACTATTTGTAAACTTAAAATCGTGTTTCTCAAGTGGAACATTGTACATAAGTTGTAAATAAACGACAGTAAGTATTCCTCTGACGTGATAGAATTGGAGGCGTCATCGCCATTACGACAGCGGATTGACTGATGGTACTGTCCAACTTCGATTATTTCTTTGACTTTTTATTTGATCCCAATTTTTTCATAGATATTAATTAAGTAAAGATGAAAATCTGTGGGATTGATTTTGTTTCCAGTAAAAGTGGCAAAAAGTTCAAGTCAGTTCTTCCGAAACTTGATGTTGTCAGTAACATGGGAAATTTTGATTGGCTCAGAGTTTGAGTTTTGTTGCTAAACGAAATTTTACGCTTTATTAGTTAACTGGTTCAGCGTGATATGAAAATACAAAACCGTGATGCGATCTTCAATCTCGGCCACAAATGTTATAACACAAAATCACATTTGCCCCCTCACCCCCTTCAATGTTGAGGTCACATTCATGTTTATGGGTTGGAGTGCAAAAAGCAACCGGTAAGAGCAACACTGAAGGGAGGGCAGAGGAGACGAACGTTAGTTAAGGGCTGGCATGTGATTTCTGTGCTATTCTAGCAAGGTGTCACAAGTATTTGTGATCGATGTTACAGCACTACGGAGCATTTTAGAGTGTCACATTGATATTTTTGCAATCAACATTTTTGCGACTAACATAAACCAAAAACGATCGGTTGTTGAGTCGATAAAAGCTAAACAAGCAATTATTCAACGATTAGACAAGGAAGCTAAAGGAACTCATTAATCTCTCGAATAGACCTCTTTCATAATGGCGATTAAATTTAGTATTCTTTTGTTTTAATGCTAATAAGCCTTACTAGCTTCGCTGCCATGGGCACATTTCAAAAGAATATTTAAACCAAAGCGAGGCCAGTTGGTCTAATTAATATAACTACAAAGGGATAATAATATATGCCGCCGTTTATGAAAGTGGTCTATATGGCATCAGCAAGCAGCAGATTTCAGATATTCGGAAGAACAGGTACAGGATCCTATTTACCGATAACTTGGATACAAGTGAAGGACTGCAGCGAAAATCATTTAATATTGTAAGCAATGAAAAGGCGTCATAAGGCCCTTTACAACTGTTCGATGAACAAATTTTGGTGAGTGTTGTATGAGAGCCTTTAGTTGAAAATTGTGAATCCAGTGGCGATGAGGAAGATGAAGAGCAAGATAACCCCATCGTCTGTAACCCTGAGGCTGTAAAATGTTTTAAAAAAATGCGGGATGGAAACGCAGAACAACATTGACGCTTTTCAACTCATGCAGCTTTGCAGAATGATGAACTTTGCCACATGAGTGCGCTATTGAGTGGCTTGCCTCAGCATTCGAGTTCAAATTATTTTTTTGTTTGTATTTGAATTCAGAAGTTTCGTATTAAGTTTTTTTTTGGAAATAAGTAGAACTAAGATTTATATACGGTACTTTATTGCTCTGTTAAATCTGGCTTTTTACATCCGATACCGCCGTTCGGTTAGTTTAATAGGTTAATTGCTTGAGTATCGGACTACCATGGTGGAGGTCTGGCCCTGGCCGGACCAACACCCAGGGTCATTAAATAACTGAGTAAAAAGTGCAGCTTTTGTAATTACATCTGCAAATGGTAAGACTCTCTAGTGTTCTCGAATATGATAAGGAACTGTTCATTGTTCACAATTCTGCAGGGCGTAAAAGAACCCAGACACTGTTCGAAAAGATTAGAGCACAGAGTTCCCGGTGTGTAGTCTGACCTTGCTGTGGTTGGATACTCTTGATAGGGACAACCTCTGGCATCCTTCTCTTTCACTTCACTTCATATTCTTGTGCACAAATATAGCGGACATCGTGAGTAAGGGCTATTGAAACATCATAAAAAGATGATATCATATGATAAAGTCTTGTTTGGATCTCATTAGTATTCATATTTATCAATTATCCGGACTAAATAATCGACGGTCGAATGTACTTGTAAAAGGAGGTTCTAAAGATCACACAAAGATCTTAATGATGCAAGTCAGGTGTCGCATTTTTCATTTAGGGCCCAAAATCCGCAAGAACAACAGATAGCAATGATTCCGTGTCCACATTGTTTCGCAAATGAAGATTGAGTGTCACGAACAACATTGCAAGAGTGAACATGTCACGCAATACTCCTCTAAAAAAATGTTGCATATTGCGTGTAAACCTCAATATCGTTGTGTATTCTAAGTTTGTTCATATAATACTACTACGTTGTGTTCTATAGCATTTAATGTTTGTAATGATTTTGTGAAGCACAAGGAAAATACAACAGTACTCCACTTACGTACGATATTAACAACTGGAAGCGTTTCATTTCTTCATTGTATCAAATGGAGTGCTGTTAAGAAAAGCAATTTGCAATGTGCAAATTTATCGGGTGTTTAGATGTTAAAGGTATAGGTAGTGAATACAAAAAACATTCAGCAGTACTGAAGTACTGAGCAGTGTGAAGTGAAAAACAAGCATAGGCATGCGTGACCATGATTTCTATTTCATATTTAATATAATTAATCTGTCAACAGTGATAATAAAGAAAGAAGAATGTGTCCATTGCAATGTTACTGTATTGCCCCACCCAACCCAAATGTTATCAGCAGGTCACGATTTCTGAGGGCATTTTCTCTTTTCTAGACTGATAACGAAATAAATATTTATGCTAATGTACATTAATTTTCATACGCATAGCAAGGTTTTTTTTTAACAATTTTGGAGACAATCGGATTCAGAAAATCATCGACAAATTCCTTTGGGACACTTGCTTTTATTTCATTTTTAGGACTTCAGGCGCCTTCCCCTGTCCCCCTTCTCCTAATCGATGTTGGGCATAAACTGGTCCACTTTCAGTCCCGCACACTCTTTTCACTTCAGATAAAAGGATAAAACGCTGAATTGTCCCAATGATTGTAGCTTTACAACAACGGATTTGCGAATACTACGTGAATAATGAGCAACCGTTTCTTGCATTTAAATAATTCACCAATTATCGCATCAAGTGTCCTGTATTTGACCAGTCAGTAACATAATTTTCCTTTTCCTAAGTTGCAACTATCGCAGGCATTGCAAGGAAAACAGACTTTAGATTTGTTGATTTCTCTCAAGTTACAGAGATCCTGTCAAGGTTATTTCAGATTCCTTACTTCAGCTGCAGATCATTCCTATAATGGTCTTTTCTGTCAAAAAATTATGAATCTTAATTCTAAAAAAATTATCAGAAGATAGTGGGACAGCTTTTTATTTTTTATTGCTTGTCTTTGAAATATCTTCACACGCACCCAATCAGCAGTTGCTGGACTTCAGGAGTACCCCCAAGGCTTTGTTGCTAATCAAATAAATAATCAAATAAGTCTTGATGTTTCCAAACATAGTTGACGTCCCACTGTTCTTAGACAATGAGATTGCAATGATTTCTCATGGAGAAGAATAAAGTGCTAAACCACTGATATACCTATAATGTGTACTTAAGCCATCTCAAGGTGAAAAAGCTTGGTAGGATATAGATTTTATATATGCGTAGGCTTGTCTTTGCAAGTAAACGGTTATACATCCGTGAACAACCGAGACACTAACTAGGAATTTATTTCCATTTGTGGTACAATAGTTAGGTAACAATCAAAGAGTGAATAAAGAGCAAATAAATACCAGCTGGCTGTGTCAATGCGGGGTTGGTATGGAATGTGGGAACGTGCATCTTGTCAGGACTTGAAAATGATGAACAGGCCAAATGGCAGCCATACTGGAAATTTGTTTGACTATATTTGTAGGAAAACCACCAAAACTGTGCCAGCGGTTTCCTTTCTCGACTAAAAGGAGGCGATTTAGAGGATTTTGAACGACTTTGAAACCTGTTGGGAATATCATTGACTCCCTACAACTTGCGGTTTCTTTCTGGGATACAACAACCAATACAGGCATTGTGGAAGCAATCAAACTATTTTCAGGTCGTGAGTTAACTGACGGCTTTTCTATTTCAGATGCATGTGATCCAGCTGTATTTCTTCACATAATTCGCCGACTTTACGAAGATCGTGAAGGATGGCTCGCGCCTTTCCCATGGTGTGAAGAGTTTCGATTCCATCTTGATGCCATCTTTACCAGACTTAAATTTGTTAGCAGACGTAGACATCTAGGAAGAGAGAAGGACCACATTGTTGACATGTTTCAAATATTTCAATCACACAAAGAATGTTCACAGCCAAGAAGGGTCTTGATTGAAGGTGATCCAGGCATGGGAAAGACAACGTTTTGTCACAAGATTGCATACGACTGGGCCAAGAAACGAAAAGGTGGCGAACCATTGCCTAATTTCACACTTGTGCTGCTATTAAAATGCAAAGACATTTACGGTGACCTATGGGAGGCTATTTATGATCAGCTTTTACCGAGAGTAATAAACAAAGAAGAGAAAGAGAGATTTTTCAGGTTCGTGTGTGACCACCAGTCAAAGGTTTTACTGGTGCTTGATGGATTAGATGAGTTACCCAGCAGCCAATTGTCGATCTATAAAGACATTATTCTCGGAAGAGTTCTTCCAGATTGTTACGTACTGGTTACTGCCCGACACGAAGTTGGTATGAAGGTACGAGAATGCTGCCACACCCTATTAGAGGTAGAGGGTTTTACCAAGACCGATGCCGCAGTGTTTATTCAGAAATATTTCGGCAAACAAGAGTATTTGGCAGAAGAGCTCTTGGACAAGCTGTACTCTGACAGAGGCCTACAAGACCTAACAAGAAATCCATTCAATACAGCTCTTCTATGCCTCCTCTGTGAAGAATTTGGAGGACACTTGCCCGAAAGCAGAACTCTGCTTTACCTTGAAATAGTTGAGTGCGTGCTGAGAAGGTATATGAAAAAGATGAACTTATCCGAAATAAACCAAGACCTCGTAACATTATACCAAGTTGAACTGAAGCATCTTGGCTGTATTGCTTTGGAGCGTTTGCACAACGATAGCATGTATTTTGACCAGAGCGCGTTTCAGGGTTTCACAAGCGATGTGATACCTCGCCTCGGATTTTTGTCAGTGGAGGCTGGACAAAGCAAACGAAGACCAAGTCGAAACTATGGCTTCCTGCACAAGAGCTTCCAAGAATTCTTCACAGCATTTTATCACTGCAGTCAGCTTCTTGATGGGCAAATCTCTGTTGATAGCTTAATTGCTGAC
>BLAZ01000085.1:63009-68009 GCA_014633955.1 Acropora tenuis | reverse complement strand
AGTATTTTGGCCGTGAATTTGATGGTAGGGTGGAATTTGTTAGCCCTTAACGCAAAAGAAAAAGGCTAGTGAGAGGATATTGCTTTTTCAACTACGTACCACTCAGCTGTTAGCAATCTGAAACAGATATTGATGGAACAATGGAGGCTTATACAAAACCAGACTTTGCTGCAAACTATTTATTTGAGACCTCCAATAATATCATACAAAAGAGGTAACTCTCCTATTAAAAGATACGCTTGTTAGATCAAAAGTCTTACTCTAAGGCTATCATGCGAGGCGGCCACCAAAACTTCACAAGGGGTCCGTAAAGGCCTGTCACTCACTTGCCTTCTCATGTGCTGTATTTCTGTACTGGAACGTATAATTTGTTAGCCGAATATATATGTTTTCCTGCACTAGAAAAAAAATTATTTTTGTACTCAAATACGTATTTCATTACTGGAATTTAGAATTCTTTATTGTTGTCATGAATATACATCATTGTACTGAAATATTTACTGTTGCACTGGAATATATATTGTTATGTTGGAACATATTTTGTTGGATTCCCCTTGTGGGTCACCGTATACATGGGTAAACTGTACAAACTAGGATCAATGTGGAAAGAAAAAGGTGAAAAAGGTTCAAAATACTGTCTTAATTTAGAAAACACGGGATCTAGTAAGACAGCTGTCCGTTGTCTTTTTAACTCTGGGAAGTATGACGGTTAATCCTGAAACCATAATGAATGAATTTAAAGGTTATTACTAAAACTTGTACATAGAAAAAGGAAGAATTCTTGAATCCCGTTCAGTGCCAAGGTGAATTAGCATGCTATTTCTATGTTTCCAGATAAGCTAGATTTTCTTTTGAAAGGTTTAGAGAAACTATTTTGGTCATCACTTTTGTCTTTCCTCATTACTATCAGGTAACCTCCAAACTTACATCTTTTCAAACGAAACATTCACAGGCGAAAGGATGACAAAGTGTATTAATAAAGTATGCTTTACAGTTATTTTAAATCGTGTCATGCTGCATATGATATTCTCACACCCCCAATCTAAGATTAAAGATCTGTTATTCAAATTTTAAAAATTATTGTTCACAATCTCAGATTTTCAGTGGAAAGAGTTAAAACTTGTGTTTGATTGGACCTTTGGATGAAATATGGAAATTAAGAAATCAGTTCATTTGTGAAGAAAGTGGGCAAGCAAGTCAGGCACCATGGGATATGGTGCGTGTTAGCTTCGCAATTTTAGACATGGTGATATTATTTCGATTTTGAGGGAAAAAAAACTTAACTTAAATCAAGTAGAAGATATAGGGATATCTTTATTGGATTTCTTTTTGTAAAAATGCAAATTAATTTTTGCCCCTAAACCACGGTTATTTTTCCTCTGCTTTGGGACAACTCGAAACCACTCTCTCACGTTTAATGTTTGTATGACTGCCTTTGTCTCACTCTAGATTGAACAAGGAACTTGCTGCTTTGTGTGTTGAAATAATGAAAACGAATTCCACGATTACAAGACTGTGTCTCCTTAATTGTGACGCTGATGATGCAAGTGCTGCTGCACTCTCTGAGGGATTAAAAGAAAATTCAACGCTGACATCGCTGAACTTGTGTACTAATGCAATTAGTGAATTCGGTGCTGCTGCATTGGCTAAAGCACTAAAAGAAAACTTGACGCTGACAGAGCTGGTGTTGTCTCATAATGCAATTAGCGACGTTGGTGCTGATTCACTGGCTAAAGGACTGACGGAAAACTCGACGCTGAAAGAACTGGTCTTGTCTTCTAACGCAATTGGCGACGTTGGTGCTGTTTCACTGGCTAAAGGATTGAAAGAAAATTCAACGCTGACATCGCTCGACTTGTCTCTTAATGTAATTGGAAATATTGGTGCTGATGCACTGGCTAAAGGATTGAAAGAAAACTCAACGCTGACAGAGCTTTATTTGTCTCGTAATGCAATTGGCGACGTTGGTGCCGATGCTCTGGCTAAAGGATTGAAAGAAAACTCAACGCTGACAGAGCTGGTCTTGTCTCATAATGCAATTAGTGACGTTGGTGCTGATTCACTGGCTAAAGGACTGACGGAAAACTCAACGCTGAAAGAGCTGGTCTTGTCTTCTAATGTAATTGGCTTCGTTGGTGCTGATTCACTGGCTAAAAGACTGAAAGAAAACTCAACGCTGACAAAGCTTGATTTGTCTTTTAGTGGAATTGGCGAAGTTGGCGCCGATGCACTGGCTAAAGGATTGAAAGAAAACTCAACGCTGACAGAGCTGGTCTTGTCTTCTAACGCAATTGGCGACGTTGGTGCTGATTCACTGGCTAAGGGATTGAAAGAAAATTCAACGCTGACATCGCTCGACTTGTCTCTTAATGTAATTGGAAATATTGGTGCCGATGCACTGGCTAAAGGATTGAAAGAAAACGCAACGCTGACAATGCTTGACTTGTCTCATAATGCAATTGGTGAAGTTGGTGCTGAGGCATTGGCTGAAGTACTGAAAGAAAGCACAACACTGACAAAGCTTGACTTGTCTCGTAATGCAATTAGCGAAGTTGGCTCTGGTGCACTGGCTAAGGGATTGAAGAGAATTTAGCGCAGACATCGCTCGACTTGTTTCTTAATGGACTGAATTGGAAATATTGGTGCCGATGCACTGGCTAAAGGATTTAAAGAAAACTCAACGCTGAGAGAGCTGGACTTGTCCCTTAATGCAATTGGAAATATTGGTGCTCCACTGAGTTGAAAGAACTCAATGCTGACAAGAATGCATTTATTTGGTAATTCAATTGACGAGGCTGTTGTCACTGCAATAAGGGACGCTTTGAAAGAGAATCAATGGTGAAGACTCATCACGGATTATTGTTATCAGTGAAAGGGCGGCGCTTGATGTTGTCGTGGGATATATCATTCATCAATGGGAGTTGAACATTGTGCCAAACTTTAATATTTACTGTTATAACGTTTTCAGCAGTGACTTTTAGCTGAGCTACAAACCCTGTCCACCAAGACTTAATACAAAGTTACCATCTTTTTTCAAACCAAAGTAGCGCATGACCAGAAAGTTGAAACCCGCATGCGCACTGATGGGTTCAGACTTAAAAGATACTGCTGTAAAGCCTGAAGGGTGATATGTATAGGAAAAAACTATAATCCTTGAGTTAAAGAAAAATGAGGTAGCTAATATCACAGTCCTCGCTCCAGATCTTTTCCTTGCGGCCGTACCTCTAAAAGAAGTGAACTCTTAGCGAAGAATTGTACATACACATACATACCTGTTTTTTTATTATTACAGTATCATCACAATCCTTGGGGACCCGCATTTAGTGAAGCTATTCTAGAGGTGGCACCTTTTAAAAACAGGTGAACACATATTATTAAATAAAATCCTGTTAAAATCCCAAAGTAGATACAAAATAAGAAATCAGTTAATTAGTTAATTAATTACGCAGGTATCAAGATTCACAGTTGAAACATAACTAATTACACTTTAAAATGATTAGATTTGAATTTAAATTTACATTTATCGAAAAGTTACTTTAACTTTAACTTTAACTAGCGGACGAGAGATATTTGCAGATTTCCGAGCAGTGTAAATTAACATTTATCTCCTCAATTTCTGTTGGTTTTAACAGCCGACTTTTGAGTTCACGCTTAAACGGGGTTCTATTTTTGATAGGACGTTTCATTGGGATACTATTCCACACTCGTACACCTAACGAAAATAAGAGTTGGTTAGTTCTAGAGGCTTTTGAGAATCTTGTGAAATGATCATGAACCTGCTCGGAGTAGGTAAAGAGTAAAGATATATTAGAAGGGACACGTTAATGGTTAATGTAATGCATCATAGAAGGAACCAAATGATAAAAAAGCATTGTTACTGGTAGGATTCTGAAGTGAACGAAAAGTGGGGCACCATGAGCTTGGCTATCCGCAAAATACATTAGTGGTAGAGTATGTTTCTGTGAAATGAGAACCTTATTTAGATGAATGTTAGCAGCTTGGCGCCAGGCAATGAGACCATAGGAAATATAAGTTTCAATTAAGGAGCGGTCTATGCTAAGCAGGTTGGCAACTGGGACAAGGTGTCTTAATCTTGCGATCATACCAATTCCCTTACTAACCTTTGATGAGATATAATCAATATGATACTTCCCAGAGAGATTATCATATCTTTTAGAATTCCTAGATATTTCACAAAGGTTTTTTGTTCTAGTGGTATTTTTTTTGATCGTTATTATAAATTACCAATTGAATTGTACAGTCTGGTTTGTGTTGGTAAGGATGGAATATAACAAAGTTAGATTTACTAGTGTTAAGAGAAAGTTTGTTTGCATCCAACCAATCACCTACTTTAATGAGTTCTTCATTAACAACTGTTTCAAGATCTTTATCTGAATATAGCAACTTAGTATCATCAGCAAATACGTAAAAATCAAAGATCTGGGAGCATCTGTAAATGTCATTAACATAAATCAAGAAGAGGAGGGGGCCAAGTACAGACCCTTGAGGGACACCCCAAACTATCTCCTCTTTGTTCAATACGGTTGAGCCAATTTGAGTCGATTGACTCCTTTCCGACAAGTAAGAAGAGAACAAGCTATTAATTATTCGTCTTACTCCATAATGATTTAATTTGTGCAGTAAGATTGAGTGATCTTCCGTATCAAATGCCTTTTAACGTCAATAAAGATGGCTCTCTTGTCTAAAATATCTAGGATTGCGTGTTGGGTAGAGCAATTGTCTCTAAATCCATATTGAGAACTTAAAAAGATACCATTCTCTTCGAAATTTGATCTAAGGCGTTTGTACAGCAATTTCTCAAACAATCAATTGAAGACCGAAAGTTGGGAAATTGGGCTTTAATTACATGGATCGGTTTCGTCGCCGGTTTTGACGACAGGAATCACTTTGGCATGTTTCAAAAGATGGGGATAAATACTGGTTGAGAAAGACTTATTCATCAAGCCAGCTAAGAGGGGAGAAGGGCTATGACGCACAGA
>BLAZ01000080.1:785725-788225 GCA_014633955.1 Acropora tenuis | reverse complement strand
TTTGAAATTCACAATAGGGCAGCTTGAGATAGTCTAAATTCGATCGATATCAGCATGAGATCGACGGCAGTTGTGTCAGTCAGTCCAAAATGGCGGCCAAAGACTGAAATCATCTGGCATCCGCGATCAATACCCGCGGGACATCCTAAAACCCGCGGGACTGAAAAGCGACGTCAACAATATGCGTTCCAATGAATGCAACAGCTGCAGTTTACTATTTTCGTCTTACCACAACATAGCAATGGGACTTGATCTTATCAATCCAAAAACCGTTTTCAACCAGGGGGCCATGGTTTCGAAGCAGATCTTTGAGCTGGTTCAAAGTAAAAGGTCGAACAAGATTCTTGACGTGAATCGCTTCACTTTCTGGAAACCTTGGCGGTGAAGGTAAACGATTTTCTGTCGGTGGGGGAGACGTTTCTTGCTGTTGAATGGAAGCGTGTCCTGGATAAGGGTTAACTGTCGTCTGTGCCTCGGTTTCTAAACATACCAAAGGAAAACTCAGGAATCAGTGTTCGATCTTAGTACAGTTTAGTACTATCATTAGACGTAAATATACCGGATCAATCGGAAAACAAAAGTGAATTAATTACCATAATTAACGGGGTACTTAAATTATGCAGTGCGGTTGTTCTGCTAAAACCCTAAGGAACGAGAATGAGTCCACAGCTTTAACGCTGCAACTTTTGAATAAATTTTACATTCACTAAATCAAACGTTTGCATTACTTTAATGATGAAGCGAATATGCCCAATTCTAGTTTAACGTTCCCACAAACTTCATTGGTGGACAAAACTGAACAAGTAATTAGGAGGTCGTACGATCGACTCCTAAGAAAAAAAAACCGTCAGTTCCTTCTGAGTTTAACAAGTCGTCTTTGCTCAAACATCGCCTCAAAACTGCTCTGATTTCGAGTGTCAAGTTTACGTACAAACGTTCCGTTGCAAACACTTTAACAGGAAAAAAATGTCGCCTCAGCTGATATGTGCCTTTGAAGATGACCGTTTGGACAACTTGAACCACAAAAGTGTGACTATTATATTTTTTCAAGCTTCATTTCAACTGAATAGAAGGTTAATTTGGCCTCAAACAAGTTGATCAAGGTCGAATTACCATCATGGAAAGCGAGAATGACGAGGAGCCATCGCTCGAAACGCTGACCCTTACTCAACTTGCTTGTGGCCAGATTTTAGTGTTTCATTTCAACTGAGCTGTATCCTGAACTTATCCGGAAAAAAATCGCTTTTCTAGCTGAAAGTAAATTATGTAAGACTGCACTATGCATTTCAAAATCTTTGACACCACAGTAAAAGAAAAAAACGGAACAAGCATAAGAGATAACAATAGTTTTGCTCGTATTAATTTGTCTGAAACTACTCTGTGCATATTGCCCTCAGTCTTATTTAGGTGCTTTAGCAGAACAACCTAGAAATGCGAGGGATGCAATGAAAAAAAAAAGGGAACATTTCAATTAAGTTTCCTTGCTGACAGTAAATGCAAATTGGATGTTTTCTCTGGGTAAAAATGTACTTCACAGAGATACTGGTTCGAACATATCTGGCTGAAAATCTGTCAACAAGCAAACTATGATGAAATTCGCACAAGTAGCAAGCAAAAGTTATATCACGGTGAGTTAAATACTCCTCTGCGTACAGCCTTAGCTGGCGTGTGGCTGATACAAAGGAAAGGAGGCAGTACGCACAGCCATAGATGAGCTTGTGGCCAACATCATGAACACTTGTCACACCGACAACAGTGAATCCCTGGCACAGCTCAGCTCTTCCCAGCCAAATGCACAAACACACAATCTCGGCACTATCAAGCGAGTGTTGGTCACATAGGAAACAACGTCAATCAATCAGTCAACAGTTCATGTCCTGTCAACTTGATGCATATGAATAATTATTTCTTGATGTTGTTTGCACTTGGACAACGTTTTTCTTTGAAAAAGTTGGTGTTGTTCAAAGTCACTTTCTTGATTTGCTTCAACAGTCTGAACCTTCTAGGGGAAGACCTGACTTTTCACTCAACAGAACAACTTCAAAACATCCATAAAAAAGTTGATCTTGCAGAGATGTGAGAAGGTTTTGCCAAAACAGTGTCAGATTTCAGTCACCCGCGTCTTAAATAGTACCCTACATTTCTGTCTCCTTGAAAATGGCATATATCTACATGAAGAAGAGCTTGAAGGTACCATATCTAGAGGCAGAATGCCACATATTGCCCATAGTGATTGCATTATACTAAATGCTTTCAAGAGGCAAAGTACTCTATTTGGATAACCAGAAAGCCTCACATAAAGAAATCTTGGTCACGGTTCAACATTCATTTTTCTTTAACGCCTGGATGTCACCAGTCCTTGGCAAACCATAAATTTATTGAGTAGTGGCTGGCAAATCATATCTGCATTGTTTCCACAATATTCCAGTTCAATGTTGTTCAACTGTTGCTGTTGATATTGGTCCAATGATGCACTCTTGCCAGATTTGAGCACAGGTTC
>BLAZ01000080.1:701079-711079 GCA_014633955.1 Acropora tenuis | reverse complement strand
CGTTACTGTGGTTGACGACCCTAACTGCTGTTTAGAAAAGCTCTGATCTTAATTGTCGCTGAGTATGTCATCTCCCTCCTGCTCGGGTGCATTTGAATTCCACTTGTGCAAGGTGAATTTGGCGTCAGCGAAAATTTTGGTGGATACTTCCTTCTGTTAGCAGTGCTCTTGTAAATCTGAAGGTTTCGCTGTCTATTTGGCTTCTTTCTTTCCAGTGAAATCTCAAGGCATCTCAATCTTCTTCCTTATTTCGTACTCAGTTGCAGGGAAGCTTTCTGTAGGTTACCTGTCAATAGTACTGAATAGAGCCGGGCCCTCACCAAAACGCTCCATAAAGGATTCTGAAAGGGTAAACTCGGATGCAGGCAGTCATTGAATGAGGGATGACTTGACCCTTCTCTTGCTGATGCATCATTGACCATCCTGACCTTTGTAACTTGTGCATTTTCTCTGACAACTGCTTTATGTGGGATATAGAATTCCCTCCCTGTCACTGTGGCTGGGGCTGGCTCTACAACGCCTTCTTTTAACTGTTCTTGTATTGTGGTGTCATACTGGTCATAGGTGCTGCAATCTTCGGAGGTTTCCTAACTTGTTTGTAGGCAGTGACGGATATCCTCCCTTCCACATAGACCTGTTTTCTAATGACCCACTGGATAGCGGATTAGTTGTTCTTTGAACTCAGCACAAACTACTTCTTGATCTTGATCTTCTTCGCGGATGTGTCAGAAAGGCCAAGGTTATCTAGTCGACAGAGCTGTTCGTAGTCCACACTGGTTGACTGTGTAAGTAACATAGGGTTTAACTTGTCTTCGTGATCTGGTGACAAGACAGTCCAGCCAAGGGCGATTTTCTCTGCAACCGGTTGACCTGCTATACCAATCTTTGGCAGTGTTTCGGTCTTAATCTAATTTCAACGGCTTTTCTTGTTTGACTCTTGTCGTTTCCTCTTGATACTCGGTTAGAGCCGTTTTCAGGCACTTAACAGCTCGGTCAGCTTTGATAATCTTGGCGTGTACCTCTGAATTCGATTGCTGTATTTCTTCGATACTCCTTTGCCTCAATTTTGAATTCCTCCAAAGCTCACTTGTGTTGATCTGCTTCGCTTGCTAAGGCTTTTAAGACTGAAAAGTGTCTTTCCACGATTTCTTCATATCCCGATTCCAAGTTAGAGTCGGTTCTGCCGGCAGCGACTTGAAGTTGTGCAACCTTTGTTTCTAACGCTTTTTGCGTCGCTTTCATTCGTTTAGTTAAAGTTACGGCTTTTCCCCTTTCTTTCGCTCTAAATGAAATCCCTGAAGATTACAAGGGTCCCTACGGAGGTGCGACTGTTTTAGAAAATGAGATGAAATAGTCTGCAGGTGTTACGACAGTTCACTACTTTTATGAGTTAAGGTTTCAACTCATAAAATCCTATGGCCCACGTTCACAACATTCGATCAAGGCATCTATACATTTGAAATTTGATGATTTTGTTAATGGGCCGGAGGAAATTAACTTTTTGCCTACCCAAAAAGGGAGGGTCAGCATAAATTTGACACCACAAAGAGGGGGGTCACTTAAATTTTACTGCTTCCCGGGGGAGGGTCACATTTTTTAACAAAAAATATAAAGGGAGGGCTGGGAGATTTTACATTCATACTCATAGGGATTCCTCCGGCCTAACCCCCCTTCTAAAAAATGAATGCTCCTTTAGAAGTGGAAATGAGAGAGCATAACAAGTTGCCAACAGTCCCCGACAACAGGTGAACGTGAACGCTTCATTTTGAATAACACTGTTACGCAGATTTTCGACGTTTTCGATCACAGATGAAATTAAGATGCCTTTTTTTGTACAAAAAACTGAACTACGGTTCACTTACCAAGGAACCCCTGGGGTATCTTGTATAAACGAAGCCTTCCTCGTGATGCAACTCGTTCTCCAATGTCTGGCGGTCCACCATCGCATCATAGTTGAACTCGCAAAGACCATTCAAGTGACTGGGATGGAACGCAACTCTGAAATTTGTCGAATAACATTTGGTGTTTGAAAAGCAACCATGAGAGCAGGAAATTTGGCTTCGAGCAACGTAAGATTTAAACGTGTGTCCTTTTGATCGAGAATTCACTCTCGTGTAAATTGCGCCGGGAAAGCTGTTGGTGGAGGACACAACATCACACAAGGCAAAACATATTTTCAAGAAAACTAAAGAGAGGGGACATTTCCTTGGTGAATACAGCATCATGTTCATGGACTGTGTCGTAGAGCGAACGTAAAGCTCTGCCTTTAAGGTGATGTGTGTCATAACTTTTAAAATGACACTATATATAGAGGACAAATGAAGTCGATGTTTACAATAGATAACAAATTATAAAGTCAATGTTTACACTAGAAAACAAATGAAGTCGATGTTTACACTAGAGACCCAAGCTTCCGAGGGATTCATGGCAAATTAGGAACGTTTTGGTGACGAATCTCCCTTAGAACTTAACACAAATAGCAAATATTTGATACAAAAACAGTTCGCAAAATCATAACAGACATGGAAACTTGTGTCCTTGTTGGGAGTCTGAGTACTCGCTGAACCGGAACAGTCTTCTGTGTTCACGAACTTTGATGAATTTGACAATCTTTGATAGACTTTCATCAACGTTTTCATAAAAAAAAAATTGCATTTTTGTTATTATTTCTTGTGTAGGAGGGACAATTTAAATAACTGTAAGTAACCCAAGCTCTATATCTTTTTCACTTCGCCTGCCAAAAAGCGAGTCGAGGTAAACACGTGTACAACATTGTAACACATTGTGAATTCACCGCATCCCGACTTCGTTGTCATTCTGCCTACCAAACAGCGAATAAAAATGAGTGACGCTTGACCTGGTTTCTTTTAAATAACAATAATTCTCTTTGTTCTGTCTTTTATAATATGAAATATAACAAACAAGTCTTCTGCCCAATCCAATCATCTGAGCGGGAATTTTTTTTTAATACCCTGATTAAGTAAGCAATATGACCTTCTTCGTTTTCTTGTACAAAATACATTTTCAATTTTACAGAACAAGTCTGATATTCTTTTACCGGATAATATTCCAAGTTGTAAAGCATTTTCAAAGTTTACAGAACGCTAAACGCCTTGGACCACTCTTAGGCTTTGAGTGCAAAAAATGGTCGAAAATATGAATCTAAAACACAGTACAAGTTTAGGTTATCCTTTCGAGGAAAAAACCTCTTGCTGAAGCGAAATCTTAATTTTTTTTAAAACGTCAAAACCTGTCAGGGATCCTCTAATGAAGCATTGAGGCGTGGGCGAATGGCTCAATTAAACAAATAGACAAACCTGTAAGTGTCAAAAATAATAATTACTTTAACAATTACTCCTAGCTAGGCTTTTCAGCAACTATTTACAATGTATTTATTATTACTAATATCAGTACGAAAACAATAAAATATACCAATATCTACATATCTACCAATTAACTCCTAATCATCTGCAAATTGTCTCCTTCATTCAACCTGCTGGTCTTCAGAGAACACTTGAAGGCCTTGTTGAGGTGCAGGATTGTAAACCCTCGTCAAAAGAGTTCCATAGAGAAACTGCTCAAAAGGCCATGCGCGTTGACCGCTAAAGTCCTATATAAAGGGATATGAAGCTTATTGCTATTACGAGTTAAGCAAGAGCCATAATTTAAGCGATCATGAACAGATGATTGTTTTTTAAATTTCACACATTTTTAGTAAGGCGCTAAATTATTTGCACACTTGTATGCCATAGCAGAATCTCTAAATTGGAGCATCTCATTTTCTGACAGCCAGTTAAGTTGTCGAAGTAATGATGTCACGTAGTCATATTTCTGTGAACCAGTAATGATTCTACAGGCAAAGTTCTGGATAAGTTGCAGCTCTTTTATGTTATTGATGAATGTATGAGACCACACTGATGAACAATAAAATATTTTACCGAATACAAGAGATGATATAATAAGCATTGAAATATCCTTGTCAAAACTTTTCTTAACTCGATTGATCTGGACTAGCTTTGACAAGCACGAAGAGATTAAGTAAGAAATATGACTGTCATAGGTCAGATGAGAATCCATAATTATGCCTAAGTCTCTTGCTGAGTCGACAGGGGTCAGTAAGAGTTGTTCCCATGTCCAAAATAAAAGAGCTGCTTTCTCATCAACCGATTTGGTTTTTTCTTCTTGTTAATTTATGGAAAATCAAAATAGCTTTGATCAATGACACAGAATTTCTTGCTCTAATGCATCGTGCTCATTATTTTCACTGTATTCTGGCCATTTACAGTTGCTTGTGTATGGCTGAAAAATCCGTTTCAACTTTCTCCAACAAAAATCAACTTCACAATGAGAATTAATGGTCTTTCTGACAGTGAAGAGAGGTAGAATGGGCAGAAATAATTATTAGCCGGCTCATACCAGAGGTCTGTTGCCATGTGAGGGGAATTACGAATGTGTTCCTGAGATATGGAAGATCAGACGTTAAGAATATGAATTCGTCTAGGTCATCCCCCGTTCTAGCACTCAACTTTTAGTTTGGAATACACCAATAGAGTTTATGTTGGCCACCCTTACTATGTTTCTAATCGTAGCCCGGTCAGTCTGAAACAGTAACCGAAATGGAATTTAAGCCCGGGCTGAAAGGGCAACGTGAGCTTGCTAGCATTTCTAGGAAACAAGGTGGCTTTTATTTCAGCCCGGGCTGAAATTTGTTACTTAATCGCAATACTATTTGAGCCCGCTCCAGCGGTTGGCATGTAACAAGTTCTGTTCTGAAGTATCAATTGATTCTTGTTCCGAGCTTCTCGCGGCCTAACGAATGAAGGCTGTCAATCAATTGTGATGTCAATTGATGTCAATCAATTTTTCTCTATCCTTTCCCTCCACTTCCCCCACCCCCTAGTGATGCACCTCAAAAGAAGAAAAAATAATGGCGCACTTAAGTTCTCGCAAACCAAGCGAACAGCAAACAATAAGAGCAAACAAATCACGCGTTCGCCCGTAAGTGTTACCGGTTATGTCGCAGCTTCCTTTGCTCAGCATTGGTCATTGTGTCTGTTGTTTTTTCTTTTGCTTTCGTTACTGCCAACCAGTCACATTATACCTTAATGGTAAGTTCAGTCGCCAAAGACACCATCGCGCTGCTTGAATGGCGAAATGAAACTCGTGAGTTTGGTGTCAAAGATTAATTATTCTTACGGTGGTAATTTGACAAGGCTGAAAGTTCATTTCCATGACATTTGCATATATCAGATTGCAAGCTTGTAACACTCTGGTTTCCGAAAACACCACGATGAATAAAATACGGTGTCTACATGTATAAAACAACGAAAAGATTACATTCACTATTTGGCCAGCCTTGCTTTTCTCATTCGGCCCGTTCTCATTTCATTTTCTCATTCATACCGTTCAATTCTAAATTTTTATCGAAGAAGGAGTCGATTCCTCAACATGCCATCGATGTTAGAAATAAAGCAGCAAATGGACGAAGCAAAAGTGGCGTATCTTGGCAGATCTAAAAGGGCAAATATATTAAGAAAACTTAAGTGGAACAATTGAGAAAGGCAGGCTAGACCAACCGCGTTCTCAGGGCAAGGTTGCGGCTAGAGGGCTGTCATAAAACTACTTTTGTATCGATATTTCCAATATCTCGTTGGCCACAGCACGGCCTAGCTTCGACAACTTCGTCTGGGAGTAGTAAATGATGATTTTTTTATTTATGACATTCTACTGGGGAGGATTTACAGTTGCCCAGAGGGAAAGGGCACAAGAGGACTTCAAGGTCCCATACGAAGGTGCCCCACCTCACCCACCCACCTATTCGTACACGAAAGACAGCCAGAGCGCCGGGATCACCCTACACTTTTCGAATAGTGCCTGGGTTCTTTTAAGTCCCACAGAATTATCAAAATTCAAGGAATTGTGAAACGGGACCTCCAGCTTATCGTCCTTATCCGAGAAGACTAGAAAGTCTAACAAAGGCAGCACTTTCTCCTCAAATATTTCAAGACTCTGAGTGTTGGTCCGGTCCGGAGTCTTAACTCACGACCTCCCGCGTCACAGCCCGGTGCACAACCAAGTCAGCAACCGGAGCGTAGTATCATTGATTAAGTTTGGAGGGCATATGCTGGGATGGCTATGCATTGCTGAGTGAGGCCTTGTGCAGGGCTCCCACTTTTCGCGTTATATGCGCATAAATTATCGCATTCGAGCCGATTTTTAAAAGAAACAAAAAGGAGTGATTGTGGAACTCGGACAAAATGAGGTCAGCCATCCCTCGATGACTAGAAAGATAAGTACATTGCAACAACGATGAAGTATTTTTAGATGACTTGCGACGCGCACAATATTGACAGACGCGAAGAAACCTGCCATATATCTTCCGAAAGTTCGAAAAGAGCAACTCCTTTGAGATTCCAATTTCGTGTTCTTTAGAAGTGTCACGGTAAAATATGATTGCCTCGTTTACGAAATGCTATTTATCAAAGAACTGAGGCCTAGCCTTAACATTCAGAGTGACTCCATAAGTGCTTAACTCTTTGTTTAGCTTGTAGCATATTTCTGCGTTACATTTTTTCTTCTTCATTCATGAAATATTGTTTTTTTTGGCATTTACAGAATATTCTCACTTAATCATCGATTTTTATAGCCATATGTCTTGAAAATTAAAGGCTTCATTTTCTTGTATTTTGTCGCATTTATTCATGATGACAGTTGTTGTACCTTTAAAATCTGTATTGTTTTTTAGTTCTATCAGAGCTTTATACTCGTTGTTTGACATTTTTTTTAGGCTTACCGTAATTGTTTTAACTTCTGAGAGAAAGGTTTTGACACTTTGTAGGGATGAATTTAAGTCCTTTGGAAATCACGCTGACTTGGATAATTGATAGTTTGAAAGATTCCTGATGAATTTTTCATTGTTTTCTCTCTGTGTCTGTTCGCTTTTTTGCCAAGGTTTTACGACGCATTTTGCGTCTTGCACTGGTATTAAACCCTTTTATATTATAAGTACCCGGTTTGGGGATTTGATTTACAGAGAAGAGGCTGATCTAGTCTAAAATTTTTATTGCTTGCAGGTTTCTGCAACAAATGTGCGTACAACAATTGTTTAAATTCATCGAAATCTTGCTGTAGTTTCTCAACCTTGTTTACATTGTTGGCCATTGTTGTATACAGTGGTTTCTGTGCTTGCCGAGTGCGACTGTACTCGTGTCGACTGATTTACATCAATATTTGTTAGAGAGGACTTAAACTTTTAAGCTTGTTAATTGATTTGATTGTTCAAGCATCTTTTGTGATAACCCGTAAGGGCGCCAACAAAGCCTTGCTTGGCTTTATTCTTTAAGTGTGGTTCTTAATATTTTCCTCTAACTTCTTGATGAATCTCTAAAGTTACCTCCAAAGAAAAATCTGGCGGTTATTCCGTTTATTATTATTATTAGCTTGAATCGAACGCGCCCAAACAATGACCTTGAACGTCACTTGCGCAGGCGTTTCTTTTGTTAAAGAAGGTCCTCCTTCTGCGCTATGTGTTAGTCATTAAGATAATACTCCTCTTCATATCCGTTATCTCCTCTTTTCGTCGTTTTGCTTTGTCCTACCTCAAGTCATTGATTAAGAGACAGTTGTATCGAATCACGGATATGTTGCAAAAATGTTGAAATATCGGCTGTTAACTACAAGCTGCACCATAAATAACTTCACAGAGTTTTTTAAATAATTGGAATACCTTAACTGAAGCGTTTTCTCGTCAAATGCAAAGAACACGTAATTTCAAGCTTCAGGTTTTGTTAAAGGTATTTTTTCTTCATTAATAATATACAAGAAAAAATTTCACCATGCTGATCGGCTGAGAGCATGTCAATTAATCCCAAACAGTGCAAAAAGTTGTTTTCAAAAGTCTTTTGTTTTCAAATCAAGCGCACGCCCTGGATGGCGCAATTCATGGCGCAATTTTTCCCTGATCGCGTGATACGCGTGCGTTCCTTCTGCTCAACAATCTCGACATTTTTTCGTGTATATTTACATTAACAAGTAATCAAATGATTTTTCTCCGGGTTTCGACAAAACACTGATCCCTGGTCAACTGACCCCCTACTGACCCCCTATAAAAGCAATGAAAAATGAAAATTAAAAAAGCCCAGAACTATCAATGGGACCCGATTCAAGTTCATCAATAAATTTAGCTTACCTGAAAGATGGCGGACGCGTTGCAGATTTCCGACTCTTGTTCTCCTTTAACTGAAGGATTTGTCACGAAAAATCGAACACAGAATAAGTTGGAATATCAGGAAGCATGGTATTTGTACCTGCTAGAAAATTGAGCAATAAAACGACGAAATCCTGGCAAATTTAAAACACGCACGCAACTAACCGCGAGCGACACGCACACGATTACATCAACCGGAAGTTTATTACGGCTAGCTTGTAGTCCCAGGTCCCTCGCCTTCCGCTTGCCATAATAAACTCCCGGTTGACCTCCCGGTTGATGTAATCATTTGTGTGTCGCTCGCGGTTAGTTGCGTGCGTGTTAATTTGCCAGAATTTCGGGGGGTTAGTATGGGGTCAGTTGACTGGGGGTCAGTGTTTTTTTATCGAAACCCTTTTTCTCATGCAATTTGGAATAAATAAGCGTTCGTAATTTTTTTTAAAGACCACAATTTTGTCAGTCTGAAAAAATTTACTCGTGCTTATTTTTTTATTTATTCCAAATTGCACTCGAAATCATTTGATTACCTATACCAATAGTTGACAATTTAACCTCAATATTCAGTTAAGTTTAGTTAAAAGTTCTCAGAAACGAAAGGTCTGAGATGATTAACCCCAGTTTACCAGTATGCTCGGGCTTAACTAGAAAATCTGAAATCTCAATTTAAATCGTTTTGCAAATCATGTAGTGAAACCGGTAAGTATTGACAATTTGGCTCATTGAAATTGAGCCAAGAATATACAGTATGACGGCTGTAAGTTGTAAATATCTTTCAAGAAATAGCAACGGTTGTAAGCTGTGAAAAAGATTGCGGAATCTGTGGCAAGAGACAGAAGATAAATTTCACTTGCTCGATATTTTGTAGGGAGCGGTGCATGAATCGATTCTTTGCGAGAAACAAGGGAATTACCCTATTTAATGAATGCTCCTTTCATTTTAATAGACCTTTTGTTGACATTGGGTCAGCATAGAAGGTCATTAAGAAGCCGAAACAAACATGACCACAACGTCTACAAACGTCACAAATTTGCATATTTAATAAGGACAAAAAGCAGTTTTGCACGCATGTTTCATTGTTGTACAATTTACCAGCATTCTCCTATCAACGACGAGAAATGACCTGTTTTACAGTTGTCAAGACGACGAGACCACTTGTTCTGTCACCAAACCGCTGTCACCAATTTAATTCCAAGATAAAAAAATACATATTTTGCAAGCTAAATGACTTGGAGCAATCGAGAAATGATTGGAGAAGTGTGAAGTTAAACTCTGTTAACGTTTTCGCTGTCATTTTTAAATTATATTTTGCAACACTGACAGGCGGCATGGCCGAACTAGTTACCTACTCACGGGTCATAGTTTTAATTTGTCTTCGGGGATGCAGAATTCAACTCCACCACGCTTTGTAAATCAGTAACTGGTTACCACCAGGCATTTTTGTTTTGTCTCTTTGTAAATGTCCGTCGATACATAGACCCACGGACTCAAGCTTAAAATGCAAATAATGCCTTGTGTTACTCTGGAAACAACACCATAAGAAGAGAATAGGCCATTTCCGAGTTCCCCTCAGTCTCTCTTTCAATGCGAGTGTAAGTGCAAAATTTTTGTTATGATAATTAGTTCCAATTTGAATATGAATAAAACTAATAAAGACTTAGCACTTAGCCTGGCTTTGAAATGGAGTTTGAGGTGAATTCGGAAATGGCCTATTTTTCTTCATGTGCGGGATACGTTCCTTCACATAGACTTCTTCCTAATCGACTTCAAGCGGACAAAAAATAAACTTGTGTGTCG
>BLAZ01000080.1:675940-679489 GCA_014633955.1 Acropora tenuis | reverse complement strand
CGAAAAGAAGTTGGCTGTATTTGAAAGTTTTTTCTTACACAGGGAAATCAAAGAAACTCGTACCCATTGTGTCTGAAAAATATGGAAAGTACGGCCTAAAATATTATGCAGTTGCTGTGGTTAAAAAGTTAAATCACGGAATTAGACTCAACTCTCTGAAGGGCAAAAAATCTTGCCATACTGCCGCACGGAAGACAGCGGGCTGGCGGGTTCCCATAGGCTATATGCTTCGCAGCAAGATAATGCCAGCCGTCGCTTGTGGTAACGACACCAACGACTTTCTATCAGTGGCTCAATTTTTCAATGAGAGCTGTGTACCAGGTAAAGAACAGTAAAATCTCAGTCAAAAGTGTTTGGACTCGTGGACAGATCAAATTTGTTTCCTCTTTTCACCCCATACCTCAGGACAGGGTGGTTTTTCAGGGGCAAGAGTATATTTGTCAACCCTTTATTGCCGAGAGGCAGGTCAGTCAACTACTCACAAGAGCAGCCGAGTCTGACACATATGAACCTGAGACCAGTCAGACTGGGCTGCCTTAGTGAACAACCACCCACACAACCAAATCGGGATGCACGAGTTTCGCGCATGAACGGCGCGCAAAGAAAGACGTTAAAGAAAGTTGCGTGGAAGAGAGGCATTGAGGCATTCTTCCTTTTGCCTTACTCTGATGCTACAACAATTGTTATGGTTTGATTTGTCGCTCACATACAGAAAATTTGTTTAAAAAAGTGGACAAAAATACTCTCTAAGAATGTTGACAGACCAACAGACAATTAGTCTGCCCTTGTAAAACTTAGATGGCCTCAAAAATCTCAGTTACTTCGAACTTCAATTTAAACATTAACCGAACGACTCTGTTATCCCAGTACCATTGGCCTAAAACCTGAAGCGTGCACATCGCCGTGTCTTGGCGTTTTCACAGATGAAAGTATTTTTGGAAGTTTGGGGTCGCATGTTTAATTAAGGTCAACATGATCTGCTCGTAGTGAACTTTATGGTAAAGATGAACCATGTCAAGGTTTCTCATTGCACAATGATCTAATGCCCATAAAATGGAGGTAAAGTTTCCCGGTTATGTGCGGTTCGTAAATATTTACGTTTGTATCGTTCGCTTTCTTATTGCAAACAGGTGTACATGACTACATGAAGGCACCAAAGATTATCTCCCAACTTTGCGCGCTGTGCCAAGGAACTAATAGTACCCAATGCTCTACATCACAAAAAACGAACAAATACGCTGACTACCACGGATCTTTCAAGTGCATGGCTAAAAACGGGGGCGATGTTGCATTTGTCAAGCACACCACGGTTGAGGAAGTTGTTGCGAAAGGAGGTTATGGCACAGTCAGTGATTATCGGTACCTGTGCAAAGATAACTCTAGAAAAGGTAAAGAACAGCCAGCGTGATGTACAGTTTTCTGCAAGAGCCTCAGGTGCATGTGAAATAGCTTTAGTAGAAAATATCTTGCAGTTTGTGAATGGTATTTTTACACAAGGTGGTATTTATTGCTGATGCGGCTTGTGGTGATATGTTTGAAAGAGCTGTCACAAATCACGCATGAAACAAAAGAGGAATAATTCACTTGATTGGTTATACAGGCGCTGCTTACAAATGATATAAGAAAAATATTATATCGGAAAATTTGATTAAAATCTTCAAGGTAACTAAATGCTCTTTTTTAAGTTTAGACTGTTTGTAAACATTGATAGTTCCTGACGTCCTGTGGAAGGGCATTCGAGAAACTGGGTGCAGCCACTATTGAAGAACGGTATATATGATCTCGAGGTCAACAGAGAGGCATTAGAAAGTTCTTGAAGGTTGCGTGTACTTGAAGGAGGGTACTTTAAAATATTGTTTGGAGCTTCATTGTGCGAGGCTTTATAGATCAACACGATAACTTTGAACATAACGTGTTTCTCAATCGGTAACCAATGCAGATTCGCAAGCACTATGATTTACGTCAGACCGCGTGATAAGCATTTTTCTGCCATAGCCTCAGGTGCATGCGAAATAGTTTTTGCAGAAAACATCTTGCAGCGTAAAATGAATGGTATTTTTACACAAGGTGGTATTTGAGGCTGATAGCTTGTGGGGACGCGTATGAAAGAGCTGTCACAAACCACCAAATTGAGTGGTTATTTCAGTTAAAAGCATTGTTCTAGTTAAGGTGGTATGGGGTTGACCGGGATTCGAACCCAGATCATCCTAATGTTAATTCAACGTCCTGACCACTGGCAAGCGTTGGTTTTGTGAGTCAAACTAGAAGTTAGACTAGCGCATAGCAAACCCCTTTGGAGAATGTCTGCCTCCCAAAAGCAGTGTTCTCCGACTTATCACAGTGTTGAATTTCTTTTTTCAATATTTATTCCAAAATCACAATTTCACTTTTTTCACGATCTCCCAAAGTGGTTTCGATATATATATTTTTTATACATTGATGCATTGCTCACAATAGAAAGTAACAATCTTTCCAATTCCTGGCCGAAAACGTTGCCCATCTTAGTAAAACACGCGATCAACGAACTAAGCATATCAAATGACTATTGAAAATATTGTCATGTTGTATTGCGTTACGTAACGCAACACTGAAACTAAAAATCACCAACAGCCCACTAAAGAGGACGTCGTGACAAGGAGTTCCTATTCCGCTACGGACTGAAGAGGAAGATCTTAGTAACCGTCCAAAAACAAAAACAAAAGCATAAAAATCTGCAAATTACTGTGGCCCATGCGTTAGATAAGACGAATACACCGGGAAGACGAGCACAGGTCCCAGGATTGTACGGCAAGTAATTTGATGCACGCTAAATGTTTCATATCAGGGTCACGAAGTGTCCTGATGAGTCGAAACATAAACCAGCTGTTTGTGACATGTGGTTAGCGTTTGCGTCTGGCTTAGTTCTTAGGTTAGGATTAGGTTACTCTTTTTGTCTTCAGCCTATATTCTTCATCACAAGCGATACTGAAGTTGATTCAAAGTCTGAGAGGACGCTTTGTGTCGCTTAATTGACGTCAACATGCATCTGAATACTTGCAATCCTGGGCATATCTCAGTGAAGACGAGGTATACGGTTTATAGTCCTTGTCGGAGAGGATTCAGAAAGTCGAACGATTTGTAGGTAGTATCACAAAGGCAGCGTTCTCTCAAGTTATTCTAAGACACCTAATTATAAACTTTTGGTCCGGACGTCTTTCGAACTCGTGACCTTCCGTGCGGAGAACAACTTTGTTTTGTTTTGTTTTTTTCTTTTATCAGAGATCGGACAGCACGAGCAATGTCACCTTGGTTTCAACCCGGCGCATGCGGTGGTCACGAGGGAAGGCAATCCTGACATCAACGACATCGTTACCATATTGGGAAAAATGAGTGAAAAATATGGAAGCAACCAGACTAACCCATCCCTGTTCCAACTCTTCAATTCCACAAAGTATTCCGGCAGCAATTTGATGTTCAAGGATTCTGCCACTGAATTGGTTGGTATTCCCAAGGAGAACAGAACTTATGTAAAGTTCTTGGGAGAGGATTACGTCAAAGATTCCGAAGCAT
>BLAZ01000080.1:635618-638118 GCA_014633955.1 Acropora tenuis | reverse complement strand
TCATCTTCTTTATAACAGCACGACTTGTAAAGACACTACCCAAATAATTGGTGTCCATCATGGCCTGCAAGTTAACATAAAGCATTCTTTACATCTCTCTGGGTGAACTTTTCATAATGCCAAATTGTCAAATTAATAGGTATCCTTTTTTTACATGAGCTAAAATACAGTCATCTGCTGCTGCAGGCTGAGTGCACAGTGTCTTAGTTGTTGTGTCTTCAGGTCTCAAGGTCAGGATTCCAGACCTTGCCCTGGCAATGCTTTGCTTTCCTGGACAAAAAGCTTTGTACATCACCTTGTCTCTACTGCTAGGAAGGGGTAGTTAACCCTGTGATAAATGAACCTCCTGTACTGCCATAGCAATAATTATTGAGATAAGCTCCTGCCATTTAGGCCAATGGCTCAAGAGATGCTAACCTAAGTTTTTTAAATGAAATTAAGTTCAACTGCATGCATGACACCACCTCTCCAAGAGCAACAAGTAATATTAGCGCTATATTTTAACTGACCTTAAAATCATCCACTGAAGTTTCCTCAAAAAGACCACACACAGCATAGCCAGCACAGTTTATGAGAATATCAATTGGACCAAGGCTATCACATGCCTGCACAAGTGAGAGGTATGTTTGGATGCTTTAGTTAAGTAATGTTTAATAAATGAGAGTTTTATCGGGGTATAAAGCCACAAGGGGAAGCTGTGGCTTTAGATCAGATAAAACACAACCTGCCAGTTTATTGAACAGCTTTAAAAACATTCCACACAAAGCATCTCTCTTGGAAATCTGAACAAAGGTTCAAATTGTGAGGGGAAGATAATTTATTAGCATACAAGAAAAACAAGCTATGCCTTATCAGTAATCTTCATATCAAGAATATTAATGAGGATTGTTTTCTCGGGATACAAAGCTTGTGCACATGAGGTTTTATCGATGAATTGAAAAGCTGTCAGGCTCATGAATTATTCATGAGATACAGAAGCCTTGATACTACATGCTTGTTGCAAGAAAAGCACAAGATATGACGTTCAGATCCTCCCTCAAGTGTTTAACGAGAACAGTTATAAATTATAGTGATATCGTTATCCACAATTTATGACAATAATTTCAAAGTGTAGCTCAAAGGAAAAGGCAAACGAGACTTAAGCACATTAATAGTTAAAAATTTTATCATTCAATTCTAAAATAAGGAAAAGAAACTAACTTGTTCTAGAGTGTTTTCTACATCTTCTGCATCTCTAGAAAGATCCACAGAAAGGGCTAACACCTGCATATGATAAAACTTTGGAATATTAATTTAAAAGACTGAATTAACTAAATAACAATAACATTAATTTTATTTATTATATTTGGTGTAGTGTGAATCATCTTTTTGTAACACAAATGTGAATACTTAGTCTTAATGGCTGACAGTAAATAATTTTAAAACTGGCATGAAAAGCAATTGACCAGACAACTGCCTTTGTTTGATTATTATTTGAAGAAATTAATTAATTACTATCATTTTTTCATTGCAAACAATCTCTAAAGACATTGCAACCTATTAACAAATGATACAATAAGTTAACTTTGCGTCAAGTAACTAGTAACAGAGACCTTTCTTTCTGGAGCTAAGTGTTTCTTCACTTCTTTCAATGTTTCCTCCAATCGTTGCTGAAATGTACCAAAGATCAAAACATTTTTCGCTATAATTATAAACTAGCCTTGTCTCTGATGATTTGACCCAACATAGTTTGCCGATATGTTTGAAAGAGAGAACTCATGGCCAATAGAGTGGGGTTGCTTATTTTCCAAATTCTGAAGTAGACAAAATGGCTAGGATGGATCTTTGAGCCAGAATGTTGTTGGGTGAAAATAAATGTGTTTTCCATCAAAAGTTATTCTAGAAATTCATTTCACAGAGGATGACCCTGTTCAAAGGGTTTATTAGGTTCATACCGAGTGAAAATTGAACCACTTGGTCCCAATGGTTCAACAATTGTGCTTTGCATCAAATACCTGATTGCCATCCAGCATATAAGTGCTGTGCAATTGATTTATCTATTGGATAGTGATTTGTCCAGTGGATAGAGCTATTGACCGGTACCCTTTGAACAAATGGGGCCCAAAAAGTAGCTTAATGGCTAAATCCAGTTCTATCAGAAACAAAGATTGCACAGTGCAACGGCAAAAAGACTGTCCTTTAGAATTCGGTCGACTTTTGCCCCTTAGTAACACATCTATTTAACTTTGGGATCGGTTAGTTAAAACTTGGTTAACGGTGAACCAAATTCAAAATTGATAGGTTTTGTAACTTGACAAGTAACGTACATATCAAATAGGTTTTGTACTGACATTAAGTTACATATCTCCATAACTATCAAACGAAGGATCAAAGCTAAAGCTGGTAATAATGACCTCCGGCCCTGTACATCCTTGGTAGCCTACTTATTCCATTTGTTTTATTTGTTGTTTAAATGTATCACCACTTTCAACATGCCAGCATGAAGAAGACCTCACCATAT
>BLAZ01000080.1:571541-574041 GCA_014633955.1 Acropora tenuis | reverse complement strand
CACTGGTTTGCCAAAGAATCATCCTCATTTTAGAAGGGTCATGGACCGAACCAACTGGACAGAGGAGAAAACACTGGATGATGGTAAGATATCCAGTTTGTATCAGAAAAGCCTAGCAAAGGAAAATTGTACCTCCTGCTTTACTCAAGCTCTTTGATCTATCAGCTTATCCATCTGGTCCCTCACAACTTGAGCGTAAATGAGTAAAGATTAGCATATGCATAACAGATCTTAGTAACTTTTTTTGCCTGATTCTTTTGCTTCAAACTGTCCCAAAGATTGCATGTAGACTTCTCTGAATTATCATTTGTGAAAATCACTATTTTTCCTGGCAGTGTACATATATTCAGAGTCATCAATAATTATGTTGTTTGAACAACAAAGGAAGCTATGTTTTGTAGCAACCAGATCTACTTAAGGGTAATTTTCTTTCAGGACTTGGCCATGGTACCTTTGTAGCTGGTGTGGTTGCCAGTTCACGGGAATGTTTAGGATTTGCACCTGATGCAGAACTTCACATCTTTAGAGTTTTCACCAACAGTCAGGTGATGTACCAGTGAATTGATAAATTTATTTATTTATTTATAACAACTTTATTTGTAATAGTCAATAAAAAAGGCTGCCATCAGGGAGGATTTGAATCCTCATGTAAGATGACCCCCTAAAAATATCTACAAAGCTATCAAGGAAATATAAGTCAGATAAAAACTATTATAATGTAAGGAGAAATGTAAAAGATATCAAAAAAAAAAAAATTACGTACTATTTAAAAGTGAACTCTTAAGTCCTTTTTAAATTTTGACAATGACTTGGCACATACTGTATTAGAGAGTAAGATAATGTCATTTACGTATCATAAGCTTATGGGGGCTGCAACTTTCAAACATTTCTCAATTTCTATAATACATCAGATACCATTTTTTAGCTTGCTAATCAGACGAACTGTGAGACACCACTGGTTATATGTCTTTTTTTAGTTGAATATGATTGCCTTTCACTTACTAATATACACTATGTAATTTAGACTTTGAATGTCTGCACTCCCTGCAAATTATAGCCACTGCAATATTATATGATAAATAGAGGTTGTTTTAGTTAATCTGCCATTAGCAACAGAACCAGTTATTCTGGCTATAGATGAAAAAAATTGAAATTATCACTAGCCCTTGAAGTTATAGTTGAATGTCGATTATACAGAATTGCTTCGAGACTGATGATGTTGAATAGAGATGATTCAATTTTAAGTTTGGGTTTATTTTCATAGTTAATAACACTTGTAAGCAAAACCTTTGTGTTCAATAATTATTAACATTGCATTTCAAGAATTCAAACTATTAGTTGCTTTGCTTCAAAACATTGCATACAATCAGTCATGAAGAAATCAGGGTGATGGAAAAAAAGTTTGGATAACTGACTGGGGCAGATCCAGAAAAAACAGAAACAGGGGGGCCAAAGACATTGCAGCAAGAGTGCACATGCCCAACCCCCAACTGCCCCCTCCCAACCCCTTCCATTCCAACAAAAAAGTCACGTCAGCCTAGATGCTGCTTACAGCATTCTGAGAGCCTTCTGTGACTGAAATGTAAAGCTTCAGAGGACAAAATGTGTTGGTTGCATAAACCATTTTTTGAAAAGACAGGAAAAAAGGGAGGGGGGCATGATTCGTATTGCCCACCTTTAATCCACCTCTGATTAAAATGTTTGGATCGTCTGGGTGGAGATGGTGGGTGTTTGATTGTAGTAGCAGTACCACCCTTTGGTGAGAAAAAGGCCTTGTTTCATCTCTCAAGACAAGTGCCAGTCAATTGCTATGTTGTTAAACTGTACTCACTCAGTCTTGGTTGTATTTTGTCCTTACACAGGTGTCATATACTTCTTGGTTTCTTGACGCTTTTAACTACGCCATCCTGAAAAAGGTGAACGTTTTGAATTTGAGTATTGGGGGACCAGACTTCATGGATCAACCTTTTGTTGACAAGGTTTGTGGTAGAATAGGCTTATGGTAAATTTTCATCAGTTGACAAATAAATGATTAAAGAAATAAATTTAAAATAGGCACTGTTTGGGCCATCAGAAATAGTTAAAAGGGCAAAAAAATGAGGCTTCTTGTCTCTTAAAAGATTGCCGAGTTTTCATTGCTGTGAGTGTTCTTGTATCATCAGGTGTGGGAACTAACAGCAAATGGTGTTGTGATGGTATCAGCCATTGGAAATGATGGACCTCTGTATGGGTAAGAAAATAGCTATTGCATTATAACAATTAAAATCAATTATTGATTTTAAGGCGACATGAACCTGTACCTACTTTATTCAAGGAAAGCAGCAAACTCAGCCGTTGTAATTAAGTTGTTGTCAATAACCTCCTTTTTTCTAACAAGAGGATTCAACTCATTTCTGTTGGAATTTTTTCCTTTTAGAACTTTGAACAATCCTGCCGATCAAATGGATGTCATTGGTGTTGGTGGGATTAATTTTGAAGATCACATCGCAAGATTTTCGTC
>BLAZ01000080.1:549208-551708 GCA_014633955.1 Acropora tenuis | reverse complement strand
CAAGATGAAACAACCTGCCAATGATAATGCGCGCACCTTTTGTGAATCATGAGCGCATAACCAGGTAGCATGCAACTTTGCTAGTCGAGGAAAAAAGACGCCGACATAAGGTGAACTAGACTCCGTAAAAAGCGGAAAAAGCAGACGTGTCCATCCTTAGCTGTACTTTGAAGTGAGAGGGAAAAATGACTGCATTATTTTTTCAGTCTTCACGAACGTGACTTGGAAAATTGTTTAGTAGAGATCAATGTAAATTGTAGTTTTTTTTTAAATATGATTCAGATTTTTTTTGCCTTATTCATAGATGAATAATAAATTTATTACGCATGTTTAAACATCAGTCTGCATGCATTTTTAATAGGTTTTAGTGACTCTGCAGTTTTAAAATGTTATATGTTTTATAACTTTGAGACCTCAGACTCAGTTTTTTAGCTTTTAGACAGCGAGGACACAAACTACTAACAGACAA
This sequence comes from Acropora tenuis, assembly GCA_014633955.1. NCBI lineage: Eukaryota > Metazoa > Cnidaria > Anthozoa > Scleractinia > Acroporidae > Acropora > Acropora tenuis. The sequence continues at coordinate 551,239 of BLAZ01000080.1, read as the reverse complement.
CGGCTGCTCGCATATCACAACTTGTGGATCTATTCGCACGAAAACCGGTCACGACTAATCAAGCAATCTCATGCGCAAACCTGAAATATGAACTTAGCAAAAATGAAAATGACCGTTTATAACGAAGTGACAACCTCAGTGTTCTCCCTTTTTATTAGCCGCACCAGCTAAAAGAATGTTTCGAACTGGTGGAGCACTTGTCGGCAACACTGTCTTCTCGTCTGTAGGGAATAGACATTGGCCTCACTTTAGTCCACTTCGTCACACAGACATTTTGGTCTTTTCTTCTTTATCTATGTAAGAATCAAAAGTTTCGTAGTAAAACGAATGCGAATGATGGTTTCTCTTATATCGGTTGAATTTTCTACATTTACAGTCTCAGGTTGTTTGCTTTTGTTTGCATTGTTTGTCGTTTCAAGTACTCAGTCGGGCTTTTTCTTAGTACAAATCCATGCGTTGTGTCTTCCGCTCTGTCCTGTTGTTTGATATAGAGGAGGAGAACTTGTCAATTGTATCGACCTGAAGGTTGAGAAAATTTTAGTTCGAAGTACATTGTCCACCCATGATCGCAGAAGGTGTCACTTAGGTCATGTTCTAAATTGATACATAATTTAAGGTTAGGAAGGTAAATAAACAAAATTTGATCCATTTGTCCTGATTGGTGCTTCACTGAATTCAGGGGATACGGTTACATAGAAACCAACCAAAAGGAAGTAACCACTACCCTTTGCGATAGACAGTTGAGTATGAACTCCGAACGATTGAACTGTTTACGTTGATTTCTCGTTCAATTGATGAAGATGCGCCGTGGTAAGGTGTCTGGTTTCGCAATCGCCATCGCGGTACTGTTGACTTTCCAACAACAAGGTTAGATGTGCTACTTTAACTATTTAATCTTAATACAACTTCCCGTTCTTTCGCTCTTTCGTTTGAAGATTTTCTGCAGCAGTTGGTTGTATTTAGATTCATGTCACTGAACTCACGCAAAATTTTACATTTCTCTTCGTCTACTTGCTTGACGGAAGAAAGCATTTGTTTGCAATCGTCGCATAGACGACTTTATTTTTATGATAACGAAAGGAAAAACGTATAAAATATAAATGCATTCAAGCATAAAGTTGGACCAACGTTTTCAATTCAAGTTGCCAAGATATCAACAGCAAGGCATAAACCTTAGAATTTCCAAATCGAATTTTGGACGTTGATGGATATGTGAAACTAGTATTTGCTAAAAGGAATGTAAAAGGACAGATTGCTGCTTTTTTCCAGACGGAACCGAGAAATCATTGTTCTCCTCATCATCTCGAACAAGTCATCACATGCGTTTGTTTTTTGTCTCCTCGAGAAAACGCGGAAATGTCTGATTTTCTCAGTGGAAAATATAATAAGCATAAGGTTATGACGTCTGTTTTTAGTGAAGGGAATCGCTATGTAATTTAAAGCCCATTTTCTGTGAATCCATCTAGTTGATATGCGTTCGCGATATGAAAAAGGTAAATGATCTTTGTGCATTCAAATTCATTGTGAGACAGTTCAATAGAACAACAACCCACGTCCAATAATAGCATGAAGAAAGCGAGTAGTCCTAAATTTAGAGTCACGAATAAGCAATAGTTGTGAGTAAAACAATATTTACAATATCTAGGAACGATTGCATTAACTATGATTTCAGAGAACGTTCATGATTTATATGCGACTAAGCCTTCTTCCTTACTATTAAATGGACGCCTTTCATTACTCCATTAAAAATTAAGATGCATTTTAAGGTGCCTCGGAAAGCATTCCAAGAACTACCAGCTAAGAGGAGAAGGGAAGCATAGATTTCACCTATTGAGGTCAAAATACAAGGGCCAAAATTTTTAAAATACAGATTTCTGACTTGTGCAATTAATTTTAAGCTTCAGTCCTTGGTCAGACGGCCAGTTTGTTTTGAAAGATCTGGAGACATGCACTGACCGCGTGGGTCGCATTTGTAAAATAGTAACAAACCACTCGTATTATGGCTCGCAACACGAAATATTTTCATGTGAG